>CAUYPK010087613.1:0-12546 GCA_963574355.1 Loris lydekkerianus | reverse complement strand
CAGTTTTGAAGGATTTTAACCTTTGTGATTTAGCTTGATTACCTGTTAAGCTACGGTTTTCTGCACTTCATTTAAAGTTTTAAAGTTGTTGCTAGTTTACAGTTTTTCTTTAGCAATAAATATTGAAAAGCATTTAACCTACTGATTGCTCAATTATTGTAATTGTTTTGGGTATATATTTTTATTTTTGAAATATACCAGTGGCTGCTGCATTTTCCACCTCGGCTTATACTCGGGTCACTAAGTTTTCCCAGTTTTTAGGGTAAAATTAAGGGGGTTGGCTTATACTCAGGTCGGCTTATACTCGAGTATATACGGTAATAGGTTACACTCATTTGTCTCTAGAATCATACCCCAAATGGAAACTAGCTACAAAAATAATTTCTTTTTTAGTCACGCATACATCATTGGAATGGCCTTCCACAACTGTGCCTTTTAATCTAAGACCAGTGGTTTAAAACAGAGAAAACCTTCCTGTGGTGGTTCAAATGGCTTAAAAGAGGTCATTTTTTTTTTTCTTCCTTTACTTTTTTTTAAAGTGGGAGACCCCAGGCAGCTATTCTTTATTTTTTAGGGGGTGGGAGGGTGGGGGGAAGAATACTTAACCTGACACTTAACCTGGTTAAGAGTAATTACCATGTACATGCAAGAACAGATGTTCCAAGTATGTAAATAAATATCTACTTTCAGTTTTCCTTTCTGGTATTTTCTTCCCGTATTCCAAGTCTACGTCCATTGCCCCTCGAGATTTCAACAACCACCTAACATCCTGGGGGCAGGGGAGGAGACACCGAAGCAGGTAACTTTACATTCTCCAGAACAACTGAATGTGGAAACAGATCATTTACATTCTCTAAGACAACTACCTCATTTCCTAGCTGCCTGGTAGATGTCTTGTGGGCAGGAGGACCAAGGTTACCTTCATGGCTAGTTTAGTAAGTGTACAGCCACAGTCCCTTAGGGAGCAGACAGAGTGATGGCAGCTCAGCATGAAAGCATTTACTGCACTCATACTGATAGGATTAAGTCCGTTAAGTAGTAAATCTTATGCTGTAAGATTAGTATGATCAAATGGGCTCACAGTATGTTTCTCTTCTCTGCATTTCATTGTTCTAGTCATTCCCTTAGGTGACTAAATTGAATAGTTCCTTTTGTGTATCTTCTACCCTTTCAAATCGGTTATATTATCTTCCTATTTAGTTACTACTTAGGCAAGAGATACCATATTTAGCTCCTTAAAGCTTTCTTCATAAATCAATTCCTTCAGTATCTGGGCCAGGGTACTGGTGTTTTTGTTTTGCAATTTTTCCCACTCTCCAAACTCCTTCTAATTCCTCGGTGTCTTTCTGGTAATGAGGGACCTGGGAGAAAATGCATTTCTCCAGGGGCCATCTCATTTGTGAGGCCTGGATGAGCAAACTCCTTCCACACCATGTTGGCACTTTGCCTCTGAGACATAAAGGAGTGACAAGTCAGGACAGCCACACTCGGACACAGTCGCATCACAGCAGACCAAGTCAGCACATTTGCCACCACTGAGTGACAGCCTCACTCGGACACAGTCACATCCCAGCAGACCGTGTCAGCACACTGGCCACCACTGAGTGACAGCCTCACTCGGACACAGTCGCATCACAGCAGACCGAGTCAGCACACTTGCCACCACTGAGTGTCACCCACACTCGGACACAGTCGCATCACAGCAGACCGTGTCAGCACACTCGCCACCACTGAGTGACAGCCACACTCGGACACAGTCGCATCACAGCAGACCGTATCAGCACACTGGCCACCACTGAGTGACAGCCTCACTCGGACACAGTCACATCACAGCAGACCAAGTCAGCATATTCGCCACCACTGAGTGACACCCACACTCGGACACAGTTGCATCACAGCAGACCATGTCAGCACACTCGCCACCACTGAGTCTTTTAGCACCAATCACCACAGACGGTCCCTCTCCCTGCCAAGTACATGCTTTTCTCACAAGAACACTGTTACATTGGAAATCCTTCCAAATGTTATTTCCCATTTTACCCCTCTCTCCCAAATCTTGTGAGGGTCTGGCAATATGTCCAGAAAATAGTGATGAAGAATATTGTTCCCATTCTTCTCTGCTGGCTGAGTAAATGAAGGACAGGCGAGACGTGTATCATTTTAACAAAGTTTCAGAAGCTGCAGCACAGACCAGACACAAGGCAATCCAATGGTTCCATAGAATCTGACATTGTCTTTCTTTCCATTGACCTGACTTCTAAGCATTGATCATTCAGATATATTTTCATATGTAAGAAATGGGAACAAGGATATTTTTTGAAGCATCACATGAAATAAATTTTGGGAATGAGCTAAATATACCCTAGTAGGGGACTGGTTAAATAAATCATGATACATTCACCCAATAAAATCATGATATATTCACCCATTCACCCACTATGTACCTATTAAAAAGAATAAACCACCTTTATATATTCTGATATGGAAATGCCAAATAAAATTCTCTCTCTCTCTCTTACTCTATCACCAAGGCTGGAGTGCTATGGCATAATCATAGCTCGCTGCAACCTCAAATTTCTGTGCTAATGCAACCCTCCTGCCTCAGCCAACCAAGTAGCTGTAGCTACAGGTGCATGCTACCACACCTCAGTGATTTAAAAATTTTTTTTATAGAGACTTGTAGAGATGGGGTCTCATTATGTTACCCGGGCTGGTCTCGAACTTCTAGCCTTAAGCGACCCTCCCACCTGAACCTCCCACAGCACTGGGATTACAGGTATGAGCCACCACACCTGGCCTGCAAGGTATATTCTTAATGGACACAAAGTAAGATGCATAACAAACTGTGCCAGCTATGTTAATGTTTGTGAAGACAGAGCAAGAACTATATAGGCCCATATAGGTAAAAGCATTACCTCTGAAAGGAAGTATGAGCCAAGATCTGAAATAGGTTTCGGGAAGACTTTTGAACAGTAGAAACTGTTTGTTTTCCATAACTTGTCCATAATCACATATTGTCTATTTAATAACAATGCTAGGGATGATGATGATGAAGAAAAGAAACAAACAACCGAGGAAATTCTCAAATTGCTGATGTTGATCAACATAAAGAACTTGGAGAGCCCTTTAAAGTTCAGAAGACCTTACAAGAGTCAAAGTCCACTTTCCCTAAAACTAATTATTATGGGGGGAAAAGGAGTGAGTGTTCAGAGAGATGGGTATAGGAGAGATCAGGGATGTTACGTGATCAGAGAGTCCCAGTGTCTGACCCCCATGTTCAGAAGCTGCCAGGAATCCTGGAAAGTTAAGTTTGTTTTTCTTCTAACACAATTGTGCTGCAGTACGGCTTCTTAATGGCATGCTAGTAAAACTATACCAACTCAAGGAAATAGAAGATAAAAAAATTATGTGGCCCAAGGTATTTTATGATGCCATCAAAATTACATTACCAGCATAGAAGAAAAACAAGTAAAACTGGCCACACACACTGGCAGGATCCAAGTACGTTTCAATATATCCATGACATAAACCAGGTCTCAGGTACTTGCAAGGCCGAAAGGGCTTTTGACTGATTTTACTATGCTGGAACGTGTGTGGGGTGTGTGTGGAGGGGGCAGTGGTGAGTGGAAGAAAAAACACTGATTAAAATATTGTAGTTTTGGCTTTTCGAGAAGACTGGCAATTGTCACCAAGGAATTAAGGCCAACTTCAGAGCAGAAGCTGTCTTTCTTTTACTTGCTCAGCATTCAATATTTCAGGCTAAAATAAATTAGCACAGTGACAAACTTGAAGTCCAGGCTTTCAAAGCCTTGGGAGGAACAGACAGGTGGGGCTGGGATCATGTGTCACAGAGAGTGAGCTCCTCTAGACAAGTGTTTTTTTTATCAAATACTTGAAGCTTTCAAGGTTCTAGGCTTGTGTGATTTCCGTTAGAGTTCGCCAACAGGTTTCTTCCCCTTAGCTTTGCACATGTCATCCTGATGTTAAGCAACCCCCAGTTACACATCATTTGGCATCAAAGGTAAGTCAGGGCTCTTGCAACAAATAAAAAAAAAAAAATTAGAAGAAAAATAAAGAAAAATGGGGGGCTTATCTGGAGGCTTTTGTGGTTCATGTTTAAGCCTGGAGTCCATGAGCACATGTCACTCAGACATATGCAGAACACCAAGGAAAGAGAGCTGGCTTAACACTGCAAACACAGGGTACTATTGAGTCCTTCCCTCTGATATTCAGAAAGGGTTTTAAAAGCTGATTTCACAGAACAACCCCATGAGCCATGTGGCCTCATTTAAGACAATGACTTGTTTCTATGTGATTTGCACATTTCAGGTTAGTGAAGAGGTTTTCTTGGTGGTTACCTTACATCAGAGCCCAGGGGAAGTTGCTACACTGTCTTCCTAACTGTCAGGGAGAGTAAAAATCAATGGGAGCCTCAGCGATGCACAGTAAGTTGCCTTTGGTTCTCACGGGAACTGCTGCTCATTAAGTGAAAACATATAGAACATTCGAAAATATGGCATTTTATCAAAAATGGCTAAAATAATATTTCCCTAAGATTAGAGAACACACACACACAATTGCAGCATCGTAGTCAGTGTTGTACCAATGCATTCAGAGCTTCCCTGAACCGTATGCAAATTATTTCTCAGCGCTGCTTGCTTTCCCTTCTCATACTGCTGTTTCACATTTGCTCCTCTTGTAAGTTCCTTGAGGCAGAGGCCTCGTCTCCCTGTGGTATTCTGACTTCTTCTCACCCCACGTGGCTCACATGCGAGGCATCATTCACTATCTGGGATTGTTCCTCAGTGTACAGCCTCATCCCTTCCCATGGCTCTCAGGAGTGAAAACAGTGCAAATGTACCTGCTTCTACAGACTCAGGCTCTGTCATCACAGACAGGAAGGGCTGAGAGCAAGTACACTTCTAGACATACAGGTTAACAGGGTTATTTTACAGACGAGGAAGCCAGGTGAGAGAGGGGTAATGTGCTCTAAGAGTCAGACAATGTGAACAGCAGATGCTAGACTGGAAACCTCATTTCCACATTCACTCTAAGTGAAATCAGATAATATGCAAAAATAAATGTGAACAGAAACTGACATTTAAAACCATCATCTACTCCACAACTCTGCTTTGAGTGTTTGTCTTGAACCGACACTCTCTCAAATCCTGAAGGTAGATTTGTGAATCTTATGTTCTAAGGTGGTGGGAGGGGCACAGACAGTGCACATGGAAAAAAGATAATTTGAGGACATAAAATACAGTGAAGTGACAGAAATATCATAGTGCAATGCTACGTCAAGACGGGCAGAACTTCTGGGTGGAGTCTCAAAGAAGCTACAGCTGAGTAGTCAGGAAACAGCCAAGACATGGCAGCTTGGAATATTGGACCCAGCACTCCATCTGTGACAGTATCTATAACCATTTTGAATGTGATTTTGTAATTCCTTCCACAAAAGAGGTAGGAGTTATTCCTCTGTCCCCTGAATCTGAATTCAGTGCCCTCGGGCATGCTTTGCTGAACAGAATAAGGCAGGTCAGACTCTGAGCTGATACCCAGGCAGTCTCGGCCATCTTTGCCGGTGCCCCTGCACTTCGGCTATGGCTCTGAGAACAGTCTGCTGACTCCAGGAGAAAGATGAGAGGTGTGCAGAATGAAGGTACCCCCGAAGAGCCGACCGGCTGCAGATGTCAGAGGGAGCCCAGCTGGGACCAGAAGAGCCACCTATCTGAGCCCAACCTGCATCAGCCAGTCTCCAGGTCACTCTCAACCTCCCAGAGACACAAGCTACAGAAATTATATTTTATTCTGCACGTCTTTTGTGAATGTTTATTCTGCAGCATTTGTGACCACAGTTCACCGATACACCTAAGGAGAATTTGGAAGCAGGTATTCCAGCAAAAGGTATCAATAAATTCAAAGGGTCCAAATGGAGTACAGATTAGATCTGAGGAAGTGAAAGAAGCCCAGTGTCACTGACAGGCTCATTACATGTGTGATGATATGACAGAACATGATCCTAGACATGTACACAGGGGATAAACAGGGCAGGCTCTGACAGATATTTTATCACAAGCACAGCATAAAAACATCAGAAAGTCATAAAGCAAGGAATTGGCATAACCTTGAGGTCTAGTGCATAGACACTGGGCTTCTTGGTAGAGCACAGGATACTGGCAGGTGAGACAGAGGCAGGTCAATCAAAAGAGGCTTTGTGGTGGGGTTCCAGTGAGACAATACCCCTCTTCATTTCCTTCAAGAAGTATATGACACATGTGTGTCTATGAGTGCATGCGTGCACACACACACACACACACACACACACACATATATGTATACTTAATATGCAATAAGATATTAGAATCACACACCTTATATACAGTTGTCCCTTGGTAATTGTGGGGTTGGTTCCAGGATGCCCTACAGATACCAAAATCCATGAAAACCAAAAACTCAAGGATACTCAAGTCCCTGATATGAAATGGCACAGTATTTGCATAGAATCTACCCACATCCTCTTGTGTACTTTAAATCATCTCCAGATTGCTTATAAGACCTAATACCATGTATGTTCTGTGTAAATAGTTGTTATAATCTACTGGTTAGGGAATAATGACCAAAAATGTCTGTACATGTTCAGTTCAGATGCTTTTTTTTTCTGAATATTTTTGATCCACAGTTGGCTGAATCCATGGATAAGGAGCTACAGAAAAGGAGGGTCAACTGTCTATGATCAAGACATAGGATGACATTTTTGGTGATGTAAGGGGCATATATTTAAAACAAATAGCAATGCACATCTGCTTGCTTGATTTGTATACATTGTTGACAGGAATATCAGGACATATTTTTTAGGTCCTGAAGTGTTAGAAAGATATTGACAAATAAAATATCACTACTTTTCTGGAATGAAAACCCAGAATTTACATAAAACAGGGCTATCCCACTTTCCAGCATGGTAAGTACAATGATTATAAGGAGAAACATCCCATCGGGACTTCCCAGAAGCAAATAATCATCCACACAGGATGAGTGTTACCTCTCCAACCATCAGGCAACCAGGTTCCCTCAGGCAGTCTGAGGAGTAAAATGCTATTCCCCTGAGTGAAACATGAAAGAAATCCTCTTAAAAATTTAAAAAAAAAAAAAAAAGAGAGAGAGAGAGAGAAGAGCCAAGAAACTCAAATCTTATATTCACATTCTCACCTACCTTTCAACCACGAGGTAGATTTGGAATGTGCAGGTACACTGGCTCACCTATCTCTACACATCACAAATATCCCAAAGGTAGGCTCTTCCACCTGGCTCGGGCCACATGTGGAGCTCAGACAATCAGAGAATTCCCTACTGAGTTCAAACTGGGTCGTGTACCTAGAAATTTTTTATTGGGGGTAAAAGGGTGATAGGTATAATCAAGTATGACTTTATAAAAACGCCAATTGAATGAGATCAGAGGCATATGGAATTCAGTCAAAAGTAGTGAGTGGGGAAATATAAGAAAAAATTCAAAAGTAGACCCAGCCATGACATCCTTGCCAAAAAAAAAATCTACAAAGGAATTAAATCATAAATATAAATTGTACACATTTGGGAGAGGTAGAATTATAGCACATCATAAATCTTATTTTTCTAGACAGATTCTTATGAAATTCAGGAGTGTTTTCACGTGAGGAAAAGGCATCCTATCAAATGCACTTTGCATGTTTACGGGCTATCAGGAGACTGTACACTCTGCAATAACTCAGGGGATTTCCTCAAGAGGGCTGTAAGAATCAACATGCTCCAGGTCAAAGCCCATAGCCATATAAACACACTCGGTGTATCTGACAGATCTGTCTGACACCCCAGCAATAGACTTCAGAGTCTAGATTTTCTAAGGGATTTTCACCCCTAACAGACTCCTCTCTCCTCCCCCAAGATCGGGGTCCTACCTCTTCTGCAGAGTAAAACCAGATTGTGTGTTTGTCTTTTCTGTTGTTGCTGCTATAGTTTCAAGTTCTTATTGGCAATAAGGGCAGAAAATAAGAAATAAATCCTATAATAATAAATATAAGCTGATGAAATAGCATCAAGAGAAGAGATTAAAAAACAAAAATATGCATGGAAAAGTCACGTATTGTAGAAAAACTGAATTGATTTCAAAAGATCCATGATTTGGTATTAAACATTGGCTTTTCGATAATTCCTTTCCTCTTGACCTGGTGCCATAAGCTATATTTCCACCTGTTCCTCACCCAGGGTCCCTGTGGACTTCACTGTTGAGTCTGCCCCCAGCTGGGCTGGGCATCTGAGGACACCCTGCCTGGTCAAGCCGTGCCCTGGCCTTGCATCACCACTAGCTTAAAAACGGACATGTAAGGCAACCAAGCCAACACAGAAAATCCTAGACTTCCAAAGGAGACTGGAGATGACCCCCTTACCCTGGATTTTTGAAGGGATGGAACACAGGCTTAGGACTTCTGCCATGTTTCCACCAAAAAAGGGACCACGCTGAGGGAGGAGTGATGAAGGCAGCACTGAGGGTGGGAAAGGTTCTGTTGCCACAGCTCAGTCTAAATCCCCAAGTCAATCATGCTTGGGATTTCCAGTTTTATGAACCAATAAATTCCTCATTTTTCTTAATCCAGTTTTAGTAGGGTTTCTGTCACTTGCGATTAACATATCCACAGCTAATACACTGTACTGAATACTAGAGCAATCTGTTGTTTATAATCTAAGGCAAAAGAAATAATAACTGTGTGATTTTGAATTATAGAAGTTTTAACTACCACTGGCTCTATATTCTCCATACACAAAATTTCCTCCCAGTCAAGTAAAAGCGAATTTAAACCCAAACCATGACTACTGATATCACACGATTTGTTTTATCAGTTAGAATTTATAATTGCTCTGATGCCATCACATGTTAAGCATAACTTCAGAACCATAAAAATGTTGGCTGTCATGAATCAGCAGAATGCCTATATTTTACAATTCATACATTTTAAATGTGTGCCACCCACATCTGCATACAGATATGTCTCATACCTTTGGTTCCACATCACCTTAATAAAGCAAATATCACAAGAAAGCAAATTACACAAATGTTTGTGTTTCCAAATGCATGTAAAAGCTACATTTATACTATACTATGGTCAAAGTGGGCAATAGCATTATGCCTAAAGAAAACCAATGTGGATGCCTTAATTAAAAATATAGAACCTCCACAGCTGACCACCTCTCTACATTGACCACCTCCCTAAGTTGACCTAATTTTCATAGACTGGACATGCACCACCTGTACTCAGTGGAAGGCTGACCTATACACACTGACCACCTCTTTAAGTTGTATCTTGACCACTTGGGCTGTGACACATAAAATTTTTTTTTTATTAAGTCATATACACATAGATCATGAATACATTTATGCATATGTGGGGCACCATGTGTTGATTTTTTTATACAATTTGACGTGCTTACATCAAACTAATTAATATAGCTTTCACCTCATTTACTTGATTATTGTGTTAAGACATTTATGTTCTACACTTGCGAGATTTGACTTGTACCCTCGCAATATAGGTGTGGTCCCGCCTTTTATCCTCCTATATCAAACCTCCCCCTCTCCTCCCTTCCCACTCCATTTCTCTCCTTCATCCTGGGCTATAGTTGTGTTCTATCTTTCATAAGAAACTATAAGTAAATATAAGTTGGTTTCATAGAAGTACTGAGTACATTGGATACTTTTTGCTCCATTGTTGAGATACTTTACTCAGGAGAATGTGTTCTGGGTCCCTCCATGTAAACATAAAAGACGTAAAGTCTCCATCTTTTTTAAGGCTGCATAGTATTCCATGGTATACATATATCACAATTTATTAATCTATTCATGGGTTGATGGGCACTTGGGCGTCTTCCATGACTGGCTATTACGAGTTGAGCTGCAATGAATAATCTGGTGCAAATATCTTTTTTGCAAAGTGATTTTTGGTCTTTTGGATATACACCTAGTAGAGGAATTGCAGGATCCAACAGCAGGTCAATTTTTAGATCCCTAAGTGTTCTCCAAACTTCTTTCCAAAAGGAACGTATTAGCTTGCATTCCCACCAGCAGTGCAGAAGTGTTCCCTTTTCTCCACATCCATGCCAACATCTGTAGTTTTGGGATTTTGTGATGTGGATTACTCTTACTGGAGTTAGATGGTATCTCAAAGTGGTTTTGATTTGCATTTCTCTGATGATTAAAGATGATGAGCATTTTTTCATGTGTCTGTAGACAATGCACCTGTCTTCTTCAGAGAAGCTTCTGTTCACGTCTCTTGCCCATAGTGAAATGGGATCACTTGTTCTTTTCTTATTAATAAGTTTGAGTTCTCTGTGGATTCTGGTTATCAGACCTTTGTCAGAAACGTAACCTGCAAACATCCTCTCCCATTCTGAGGGCAGTCTATTTGCTTTACTTACTGTGTTCTTGGAAGTGAAGTAGCTTTTTAGTTTAATCAGATCTCAGTAATGTATTTTTGGTATTGCTTCAATTGCCCTGGTGGGTCCTCCTCATAAAGTTTTCTCCCAGGCCAATTTCTTCAAGTCTTTCCCCTGCACTCTCTCCAAGAATCGTTATGGTTTCATGTCTTAGGTTTAAGTCTTTTATCCAGTGAGTCAATTTTTGTTAGAGGTGAAAGGTATGGGTTCAGTTTCAGTCTTCTACAAGTCCAGAAAGTATATTGCAACATAAATGTGACACACAATATTAATTTACCTTCTATAATGTGGCCAGTTGAGTCCACTCTACACCAAAGGGTAGAAAGTACGGACTTCTCCTCCCCCCCCCCCCCCAAGTGGTATTATTGTTTCTTTAGTGTAATTTCTTTTTCCATGTCTTATTATTACCACATGCTGGATTAGGTCTGAGATCCTGCTACTTACCACATGTTGCAGAAGATTGTTTCAATGTGAAAGACTGGCCTGAATTGTAGGTACAGCCTAGGATTACAGAGAATTTTTACAGTTAAAATTTTGCTGGTGGAGGGTCCTGCCCTGATGTTGATGGCTGCTGACTTTTTCAGGGTGGTGGCTGCTGAGGGCCAGAGTGGCTGTGGCAATTTCTTAAACAAGACAATGATGGAGTTTGCCACTTGGATTGATTCTTGCTTTGGCAAGACCTTTCTCTGCGCCCACAATGCTGTTTAGTAGCATTTTATCTATAGTAAAATTTATTTTCAAAATTAGAGTTAATGATTTCAGATCCTGTTACTGCTTTACCAACTAAGTTCACGTAACATTCTAAATGCTTTGTTGTCATTCCATCAATGTTCACTTCACCTTCAGAGTCCGCTTTATTTGCTCATCCATAAGAAGCAACTCCTCATGTGTTAAAGTTTGATCATGAGACTGCAGCAATTCAGCCCCATCTTCAGGCTCTATTTCCAATTCTAGTTCTCTGTTTCTACCACATCTGCTCCCGGCCCTGAAGTCCTGAACCTCTCAAAGTCATCCATGAGGGCTGGAATCTCAACTTCTTCCAAACTCTGTTAATGTTGATATTTTGACCCATTCTCATGAATTACAAAGTAGGACAGGATACATGTGATTATTATAACCACACTGTACGTTAAGAAGGTGTGACTATCTACTCATATCTCAATGTCTCATCTTTCCAAAAATAGTGTACAAAACCCCAACTATTCATAGCAGGAGATAAAAACATCAATACAACCATCAACAATTTTGCTAAATTTTACTCCCTACTCAAGAAGTATGCATTTCAAAACTACTAATAATAGAGTCTAAATGTCCTACCACTACAAAGAAGCAAGCGAGGTGATGGTTATGTTCATCAGTTCAATGGAAACATTGCCCATTGTTTATCAATTCAGCACATTATTGCCCATAAATGTACACCGTCATGATTAATTAAAGAAACAAAAAAGTACACAAGAAGTATTGCCTGGGAGTTCACTGGCTCATTTATATTGCAGCAAAAAGATAATGGTAAAATGAAAAGAGAAAAGAAAGGAGAAACCATTGAAGAGTAGAGAAAAAGGATTATCAGCAAGAAAAGAAGAATAAAGGTGAAACAGATGTTTTACCACAATGTTCTCCAAGTCCCATGACATCAATTCTTTGGGCATGCTATTAATTGTAGTCATGTGAGCATATGACATTTTCTTTCTTTTTTTTTTATTACATCATAGCTGTGTACATTAATATGATCATGGGGCATCATACACAGGTTTTATAGACCATTTGACATATTTTCATCACACTGGTTAACATAGCCTTCCTGGCATTTTCTTAGTTATTGTGTTAAGACATTTATATTCTACATTTACTAAGTTTCACATATACACTTGTAAGATGCACCACAGGAGTAATCCCACCAATCACCATCCCTCCGCACATCCTCAAACTTCCCTCTCCTCCCTCTCCCCCTTCCCCATATGCTTAGGTTATAACTGGGTTATAGCTTTCATGTGAAAGCCATAAATTAGTTTCATAGTAGGGCTGAGTACATTGGATACTTTTTCTTCCATTCTTGAGATACTTTACTAAGAAGAATATGTTCCA
>CAUYPK010087612.1:0-45412 GCA_963574355.1 Loris lydekkerianus | reverse complement strand
GTGGTTCAAATGTTGAGTACGCGTACTACTGGTTTTGTTGGTGGTATGTTAAAACCCCCCACACCCAAAAAACAAAAAAAAAAAAAAAAAAAAAAAAAAAAAGAATGTGAATGACCATAGATTATAACATATAACATTTTTCTCTTGATATTAATATGGCTTGAATTTGCTACAAGATCTTTGTCCTTTTGAAAGGGAGCAAATTTGAGGAGCAAATCTCATCTAGTGAAACTAGAAAAAAAAGTGAAAAAAAAAAAAAAAGAAAACCAAAATGGACAGTGTGGGCACAGTTGTGACAAGCCTTCAAATACTTAATTTCTTTCACTAATTTTCAGAGCTTCAAACCTTAGCATCACACATGAAATTGAATATCTTCTCATTGTGTGTTATTGGGGGGGGGGGCATACGTTTCTTTTCACTGAACTTCAGACTTTATTAATTATTCTGGTGCAATGTTATTATAAACTGTTGTTGATTATCTGAATCTTCTGGGCATGTGAGCG
This sequence comes from Loris lydekkerianus, assembly GCA_963574355.1. Taxonomy (NCBI): domain Eukaryota; kingdom Metazoa; phylum Chordata; class Mammalia; order Primates; family Lorisidae; genus Loris; species Loris lydekkerianus. The sequence continues at coordinate 44,909 of CAUYPK010087612.1, read as the reverse complement.
ATGCCAGAATCTCAGTTTTACATTAAAAGGATGTCGTTTGTGAAAACTAAATACAGAAATAAAGTATGTGTTTAATTTAGGCTTTAATCTTCCCTGAGTCATTTCTTAGAAAGGGAGGGGGTGGAGGATTCCTGGATGCCTATGGGGTTAATAATATTTTCCTAAAATGATTCTTATTTTGTAAGTATTAGTAAACATCCGTTTGTGTTAGTAATTTACTATAATGGCTTGATATTATTTTACCTCTCTTGATTATATGTTCCAGTCCAGATACTTATAAACTAAGAGTGCCACCTATGTATAATCTGCCCACTTAGCAGACAGCTTCAGGAAAATAACCAGGCAGAAAACTGATGGGGGTGTCAAGGAGAAAGGGAGCAGAAAAGAGGGCATCTGAGGACCTGAGAAGAGAAAGGAGAGGATCTTACAAGACAGAAATAAACAGAACAAAACAGAACAAAAACTCTAGCAAAGCTGGGGAGCTAGAAAAGAAGGGAACAAGACACGTGGCGTTGAGCTAAGGTCAGGATCAGTTCACCCCACTCCCCCAGTAGTGCAAAGGGAGATCCAGTCTTCAGGGACTGACAGCCATAAGCAGAGTGGTGGGGACATTAAAGCTGCTAATGCTCGCAACTCCTTCTTCATCTGCACAGGGTGAAGGTAGAAGGAAATGTCAGAAAATTAAGCCGACCGCTGGAGGGTATTTTCTTTTACAGGTTTCCAGGGAAAGTTTTGTTTCCATTTAACAGGCCCCATTAGTAATGAAAATGTACTCAGTATTTCCTTTCTGGCCTTCAACGGCTCTGTTCTGGAATGGTTTTCTTTTCCGCCTTCCTGCCATCCCTCTCCTGGGTGAAATGTAACCTAGGAAGATCAGGCAGAGCGGCACCGGCTCCTGAACCCTGAGAAGTACATCACTGCTGTTGGGTGGGGACCCATATCCCCTCCTGTTTGTAGAGGAAAGTGAAAGAGAATGGCGGGAAAAATGGATGACTTAGAAGGGTTGATGGTGGCTAGGTTCACAAAAAACAAGCTCTTTCACTTTTTGTGAAAAAACAAAACAAAACAAAACAAAAAACCCCCCAAAAAACCAGCAGGTTAAAAAAAAAAGTCATCTCATTCAAAACAGGTCAACTGTTGCAACAGTATAAAAAATTCTATTTTTTCATTTGTTCTGTTGCATCCATGGCCCTGGCACGCTTGCTAACAGAGTCGCACTTCGGTTTCAGCTTCCTGAGAGTGCCCTTGAGTTCTAACGATAACTGTAATGATATTTTGTGGGTCCCCCACTGCTTAAACAAAGACAGAATTTATAATGTGCCTCGGAGCATCAAACATGGATGTTTGAAAACATTAATATTACTATTTTTATCACTATTTAGTGAGCAGCACTGGAAGATATTAATATTACCATGATCATTATTACAGTGAGATAACGAAGAAGCGGAACTCCATGTGGCAAAGAGATTTGTAGAGGGGGGAAAATGGATGAGCCTGTTTTTCCTGAAGTTCTTTAAATCAGGCTTAACTGGAAAAATAATCGCAGTGGCTGTGAGAGTCAGGAGTCAGGGTAATTAAGTGGGTAAATGAGGCCAGTGTCATCTGAATTTATGCATTTTCCTTCATCCCTTTGTTTGCTCTGCCTTCCTCTTTCACTGGGTCTCCACCGCAATGTTGTTTATTCATGGAGGGCATGCCACAGTTTTTAATACTGGGGGGAAAATCTGAAACCCTTCATCCGACTGGCCAATGTGTAGACTGGAGAGAACACAGGGGGATCAAAGTGATATGAAGACAACAGGGGTTTCATTAAAATGTTCCTTTCTCTGCCTGAGGACAGAGCAGTGAGAAAAGGGTGAAAAAAAAAATCATCTAGCCCAAACAAGTTTAACTTAAAAAAAAAAGCAACGAACCACCTGTGGTCTCCTTGGAAACAGGCAAGCACACCCTCCAGCCACCTTTTAATGAAACCCCAGAGCCCCTTTATTAATTTATTAAAGAATCTATTTTCTGAAGATTCATAAACCTCATATAACTCATATTCCAACACATCTCTGCTATGCTAATGGCATGCACTTCTATGAATAATTAATTATTTAATTAGTAATAATTAGAGGTTGTTGTATAGGTCAAATCATTGGACTGACAGCATGCTATTGTCAAAATGTCACTTGAATTAATGGAACAGCATTTAAACGGAGAGTGATTCATCGTTGAGGGTAGTTACCTACCTAGCTATGCTCTCCCTCACTCCCAACTATCGTTTGACAGTTTAAGATTTGCATAACATGTAGTATGAAACATTTATATTGAGCATTCTACAGAAAGTATGTAGCCTCCAATTCTTTGTTAGACACACAAGACAGGGTGGATTAAGTAACTAAATTCAGACCTACAGCAAGAGTACATGGGTGTGTGCCTATGATATATAATTTCTGTGACTCCTTTTATGCAATTGAATCTAAGTGGTCATAGAGAGTAAATATACTTAACATGAATAATTGCCTAAATGCATTGGTTGGGTATCTCTGGCGAAGTAATTACCTTAAAGTTGGTTATTCTAAAACAATTGAGTGTTATTATGTGGCTTCTATGCATTTGGCCAGATCTTTATACCAGGTTTCTTATTCAGCCCCTGCCCCAACCCTGCCTGGAGAGATACTTGAGCCTCGCCCTGTAGATAAGGGACCTTTGGAAAGATCTTCCTGGGTTGTGGAACCAGGTTCTGCCATCGCTGCCACTGCCACTCTAATAATGTCAGTTATGCTCTAGAGGTCCCAGTTTCTTCATTTGACATGTGGAACAGATGATTGTAGTTCCCTTGTCCGTGTGAGGATTCAATGACTGGCTCCTCACAAATGGCTTAGCAAAACACCTGACTCAAAATGAGTTGTCAATAAGTGACAGCTGCTGGTATTTCATTTGTTAAAATACAACTTTTATATACCCCCCAAAATATTAATTTAAAAAGGTAAACATTTACGTTCTTATTATTTTCAGGTGACTAACCCAGGCACAATATCTCTGATCCTCTAAACTAGGGATCCCAAATATTTTCTGTAATGGCTAGAGAGTAAATATCTTCATCTTTGAATGAGATCCATATGGTCTCGAGAGTAAAAGCAATCAGAGACAGTGTCTGAAAAACACAACAGGGCATTACTGTGTTCCAGTAAAACTTTATTTAGAAAAACAGGCAGGGAATCAGACTTGGCCCATAGGATACCAGTTGCCAAACCCTGCTCTAAGCCATGTTGACTGCAGATGGTACATAGTAAATGCTCAATAAATATTAGTTGGATTAATACAGTGAGGAATGAGTGAATACCAACGGACAAGACTCCTGGTTTTAATTGTAATGCAGTATTGGGCCCAGATAGTATCCCTTTGATCAAATGTACAGTGCCTAAACAAAATGGAATACACTTTTTGGTTTGTATATGGAAAAGTCAAATTTGCTTGCTTAATGTGCTAATGGACATACTCTTTAAGGGAATCTATAATGGAAACTTTTAACAAATACTTTGAAAAGTAAACTTATTTTAAATGTCTACAGATTTTTTTTCTTTGTACTTCTAAACTTTATTTTTATTTATTTATCATTAGTATTAGATCATAGCTGTGTACATTAATGTGATCATGGGGGACCATGCACTGGTTTTATAAAGAGTTCGACACATTTTCATCACACTGGTTAACATAGCATTCCTGGCATTTTCTTAGTTACTGTGTTAAGACAATCATATTCTGCATTCACTAAGTTTCACATCACATTATAACAAAGATATTTGTACCAGAATGTTTATTGCAGCCCAATTCACAATTGCTAAGTCATGGAAAAAGCCCAACTGCCCATTGATCCATGAATGGATCGATAAATAGTGGTATATGTACACCATGGAATGTCTACAGATTTAAAAAAAATACAGCATCAGCACTGGCTTTAGCTTGGAGTTGATTGGTGGCAGAAAATAGAATCATCTGCCTTCCGCCTTACAAGAGCATAATTTATTTTCTTTATCCTTCCCTCAGCCTCATGGTAGTAGCAAAATATCCAGAGGGAGCTGGAAGCAGAGAGCTGAGGGTCCCGGTGGCACCTCTTTTCCTCTGATCCCAGTTGAAGCCCCAAACACCTCCTTCCTACTTTCGGACACCTTTTCCTCCTCTCCACATCCTCCCCTTACTGGTGGTTTCTTTGCAGCCATTAAGATGAACAGGCAGTGCAGGACCTCTTATGGAGAAAGAGCTGATGAAGATGCAACTGAAGCCCCTACACTTCAGTTATTCAGCAAAATTGGACCCTGCAAAGGCTTTAAAATTGTAACAGAACACACAACCAATGATCCATAATATTTTGGGAAACTTTGTAAGTACAAAGATGTAGGCTTTAATAAATTGTTATAAATGGGAACACATTTCTGATAAAGGATGTTAAAGTGAACTGGACAACAGCATCAATGGGTCCGTAAAAAAGATACTATCAGTCACCTCCATATGGTTTCTGTTTTCTTTTCTTTTTTGGGAGGCAATTTGAGTCAAGAAATTGTGACAAAAGGTATCAAGTCATTCTTTGCTCCATTGATGAAGTATCAAATGGTTGGCTAAATAAATATATGGCAACTAAAAAATGTGATGATCTTCATTTTGTATTCTTTAAAATAATTGGATGCAGAAAATGCAATTGAATATATGGGAGATCAGTGATGAAATAATTGTCAGATGAAAGCTAAGCAGGCCACGCAGAAGCTATGTGTGCCTAAAAGTACACACCTAAAAATCTATACAAAAGCAGTTGGAACTTGAAAGTCATGAACTCAAACAGCTTCCAAACACCATATTTATCATCTCTGGGTGTAGCTTAGCTATGTCCTCTTCTTAGACTAACAAGGCTGCAGGTGAGAGGTCAGCCAGAGATGGTTTCTCATCAGGGTGCAACTGGAGAGGAATTTACTTACGAGCTCACTGAGATGGTTGGTAAAATCCATTTTCCTGCACTGTGGGATTCGTGTCATCTTCCCAAAGCTAGCAATGCAAAAAGACAGACTCTCCAGCTAACCTACCAGCAAGACAAAGTCCCTGTAACAGGAGATAATCATGGGAGTGACATCACATAACCTTTACCATATTCTGTAGGCTAGAAGTAAGTCACAAGTCCTGCACATAGACTTTTCAAGGAGAGAAGTTTATATGTGGGTCATTAAGAAAGTTTTGAAATATACCAAAAGCAAGAAACGTAAAATCTGTTTAGGAAGCTCTCCCAGCAACAATGATAAGCCAAACAAGTTGACTCTTGTACTGGGGAATAAGAACACGGTTGAATGTGTTTCTTTGAAGTGAAATAATGGACCATAATATAGTCTGTCCCAAAACTTTCATAGTGACCTACATATAAGGGTGTGTGTACCAAGAGGAAGGGAAGATAGAGGCCATCTCCAGGTTTTTCCATCCCAACCATGTCACATTTTGCAATAAAGATCTATGTTGATAATGAAAGCCTCAGATATACAGGCTTGGTGAACCCAGAACAGTTTCTTGACCTCTCTAGGATGCATTTCTTTCTTATGAAAATTATAGACAGTAACACCGAGTTAATAAAGTTATTACATCTACAAGGTAATAAATGTAACTTTTTAAAAATCTCTATCTATTGCTTATCGAAGCCTCCTCTTTTCCTTACGTTTCCTCTCCTCTAAATGTTCTCTATCTATACTTTCTATGATAATTAGCATCTGAATCTGATATCTGAGAAGACTTAAAAACCACTGGATAGTGTCTGCAGTTCATACTGAAATGTAAAGAAGTAATTGAAAGGTACAGGGCTTTGTCTCCAGAATGACTCTTGGGAGGTGGAATAAGTCTCACCTCCCTCTCATGTGGTCATTTTGGAACCTGTGGTGTGGAAAAGGTTTACAACTCGATACTAAAAACGTATCCTTCCTTATTTGGGGCAGAGTTATTGCTGGGCAGCGGTGCCCCAGACTGTGGTTAGATTCCCTGGCCCTCCCTTACATCCAGGCAGAATTGTGTGGCTGAGTTCTGATCAACAGAATGGGGGGAAACATTATATACATGTTGCCAGCCCAGGACCAAGAAAACCTCTCGAGGGATACTCTACTCTTTCTTACTACTTTTTCCACGGAATGCCGATTTTCAAGGTCACTTTGAAGGCCACTGTTGAAAATAAAATTCTCTGTCACCCCCAATGCACGACTGTAGCCCCGGTGTTATCAACTAGACTTTTATCTTGAACTATAAATAAGTTTTCCTGGTGTTAAGCCACAAATTTCTGAACTTTTATAACATCCAGTGTTGCCTTACTTCATATATATTGAAAGCAATCAAAGAAATTTTTTACAAATACACATATTTCTAACACAGTGCTTCTCAAATTTCACCATGCATAGAAATGATCAAGTGTCTTGTTAAAATGGTGATTTTCATTTACTAAGTCTAATGTAGCCCCCGATTTTCTGCATTTTTATATTTTATTCTTCAGACTTCTTTATGATGCTGAGATTAGAACAAACATTAGCGGACCTTAGAATCCCTTGGAGCCCGTTTGTTAAAATATGGATTGTTGAGCCCCATTTCCAGAGTTCTGTAGATAGAACTTGTGTTTTTAACAAATTTCCAGATAATGCTGATGCTGTTGGTCCAGGAACCACATTTTGAGAACCGGTGGTCTAAACAATAAATCCTTTCCAAGCTTCTTCTCATTGGTTCTCAGGTTGGTGCATCATTTGTCACAGGTGTGCTGTCTAAGGAGAAACACACACACACACACACACACACACACACACACACACATGGACCAATGCCTTAAAGCAATTACAATCATCTGAAGTATTTTTTTATTCTTGATTTTAAGATATTGATTTTCATGTCACAGTTCATACTAATTGAATCTGAATTGTGGGATATGGGGAAGCATCAATATTTCTCTAAAGCTCCTTGTGTGATTCTATTAAGCAACTAGGTTTTAGAAGCACTGCTTTAAATAAATGCCAAGCATTAGCAGCCTGCAAGAGAAGACTATTGCTATTCCTTAAAGTATTTCATTATTCTCATGAAGACCAGCCCAATCCAAATCTCTCTCTAACCAGTGGGAGAAAATGCAACTTCTCTGACATATGGTTTGCATCAATGTTATTAAATAATTCTCCCTTGGCCTTTGACAGGGGATTGTGAGCCTGAATGAATGCAAAAGAAACTTAAGGAGGTTCCCCAATTAAAAAAATGCAGGTGAAATGAAATCTAATAACAGCAGAAAAGAAAGAAAGAAAAAAGAGAGAAAACAGAAAGCTACAGCATTTTGTCCTGGAGAAATGAATGTTATTTTTCTCTAAATCAAAATATAATTCCTTGATTCCATAATAAATCTTTTAGCAATTGTACACAATGGTGGCTAGATTTGGGCCTCACACAGTTTTGCTATTAGAAATAGAACCAGGTCAAGAAATATTTGGCAGTGGATTCCGTTGGTGAGGGATGTTTTCACCAAAGAAAACTCCCCAGGGTGATTTATGTACATTAACATTTCTTCAATATCATTTGCAGGAACCATTCATTTATTTGGCTTATACTAGATACCAAAATTATTCAGTATTATAAAGAAATATTATATTAATAATAAATTTCCCTTACTAAGAGGTTGAGTAATGAATGTGATTTTTTTCCATCATATACTTGGGATCACTAACTGTGCACCCTTTTGGGTTAAGTCAGATGCCTTAGTCTAATACCCATTTCAACCCTTCACCCCTGACCTGACCCTTAACCCAGAAGAAGACCTCATCTTCCCAGGAATGCCCATTTAACCAGTATATGTAGCCAATGACAAGCCATATGTGGCCCTTCCCAGTACAATTTTATATAATTAAACTGATGAGGGAAGACAAAGGCACAGCCAAGAGCTTGGGGACCTTACTCTGACCAGGTTTGAATTTCAACTCTTTGACTTATCATCCATGAGATCTTTAGGTCAGTTCTTTGAATTCTGTGTGTCTTCTTCCCATGAACTTCTCATGAGGACAACCAAGATGTTCAGAGAGTATAGTATATTGTCAAACACACCAGTACCAAGTTAGCTGAATGTGAGTGGCAGCCATGCAGAAAGTTGTGTAAAACCAAAGACCTATGGCCAGTCTTAGCCTTGCATCCCCCTGCTCCACTTTAAGGCTAGCAACGTAAGACTTTCAACCTCTTCTCTTGCCAGTTGTCTCCAGTGGACAGATTTTAGGCTACAAATTGTTTAAACAGAAATGAAAAGAGATGATTCATGGTCTGAGGATAAATGGATTATACCTAAAGGACTTTTACCTGAATAATGGTATTGGGAAATAGTTCCTATGTGATTGAACTATAACATACACCTTAATAGTGGTGTAAACAAAACACCAGAGAAGCACAAATGAGAAATATCTGAGAAGACAGAAGGGAAAACAAGGTTTTCTTTACAGAGTAGGAATTCCCAGGGTTTATTAAAATGGACACCAAGACCATCAGGGCTGGTAAGATCTGGGAACTTGTTAATGATGCACTTTCACCTGCCCCACCCCAAATTGCCTAAATCAGGCACTCTGGAATGCAGCCTACCAATCTGTTTTACCCATCCTTCTATGGGATTATGATGTATCTTCATCTACTGATGTAAACCAATGGGAAGGAGGAAAGACTGTGCAGCAGAAAAAAATGGATACTCAAAAAGGTTCAGAGGTTATAATTGAGCCTTGTAGGTTTGTGATGACCACTCAGGAGTAGAAATACAACAAATGGGAATGGAGCAAGATTGGATTCAGAGGAGGAGGGCTGGAGTAAGTGAGGGTGGGCCCAAAGGGCAGATAACTGGGGGTGAGGAGAGGGAAACTGGGGGTGCTGAGGGTGCAAGTGTACTAAGTCAGGAGTCAGGTGTGGGCAAGTGCATGGCCCACACCCAACAGGTAATGAACCAAGACCCAGATGCCAAAGGTGACCAGAGGTTCAGACTGAGGGAGTGATGAGAAGCCCAGATGGGATATGCAATATTGGCAGAACCCTTTTTTGTTTGTTTGTTTTGTTAGCCACCCACAGGTCTTACGGGTCCAAGCCCCAAAGCAGACAATGTGACATGAGTTCCTTCCCCATTCTAGGCCAGCTCACAAAAAAAGGAAGGAAATTAGAAGCCTGAGCATTAAAACCTCCAGCAAAGGAATGTTCTGGTGTTTATTGTATATCTAGACTTAAACATGAAACTTTTAAAATGAAAAATACTCCTGCAAATGTAATGACTGTGCCCTCCCTCCCCTCGTGCTGCTCAAACCCCCTCCTCTGTGAGGTGGAGGCCCCGCCCACCACGTTCTCCCTGCACCCAGCACCTCTTCTCTCCACCAGCCCTACATCCCAAGCAAGACCACGGTCCGGCTCACCACCTTCCTCACAGACAGTGTTTGCTCAGATCTGCCAACAGCTGCCAGTTCCCGGCTCACTTTGGCTTCTTGCACCCCACTCTTCTTTCTGGGTTGAACTTCCTTCTTACGTACTTTCAAATGTCTCCTTCAGCAACATTCTTTGTCTGGAAAGCTTGCCATCTTCGTCTAAACGGATCGCAAGTTTTTTTGGTTTATTTTCCCTCAGTTGTTCTTCCCTTCTCCCCTTCAGGTCCTTTCAGGGCCCCTCCTCCTTTCATCTCGGGGGGGGGGGGGTTGGCTTTTCTCCCAGGATGGATCTTGTGTGGATTTATTTCTTTATTCTGCTTGGTGCTCATTGTGCTTCTTGAGTCTGAATGTTCATTTTGTCATTTAGTTTAGTAAATTTTCAACCATTGTTGATTTAATTAAATGGCCTCCGATTGCTACTACAGTTCTTCCTTATGTCTGAGTGAATCTTCTCATCTTAGTTTTTGGATGTCCGCGTTTGAATTATTTGTTACATCTTTTTTTCCTCAAGCTGCATTTTGACCAATTACCTCAAGTATGTCTTTTTTTGTTTTCATCTAATACATCATCTTCATTTCTGTTCATGTTGTTAATACATAATACTTTTTGAGTCCACATATGATTTTTTTTCTTTTTCTTATTGATTGATGGTACAAAGAATTAGGTTACACTGATTACATTTGTTAGGTAAAATCCCTCTTATAATTGTATCAAGTATGTTTTTATGTTCACTAATGCTTATTAAGTGTAATTGGGGTGCTTATCACATCAAATTAAGTTTTATGAAATTTCAGTGACTATGGGTTTTTTTGTTCTAGAAGTTCTATTAAGATGTTTTTCAAATATGCCTTTTCTGCTTCATAGTGGGTGCTTTCCCCTCCTGGATTTCAGGCTATGTTAGTTATTTAAAACAAATTTATTTAAAGTCTCTTTTGGATTTTTTTAACTCAATATCTTAAGATCTATTATTCCCTCATGTGGTTTACTTTAATGTACTTAATTTTTATTGTGAGCTCACCTTGCAGGAATATATTTTTTTCTCCCAGGAAGATGTGACTTGTAAGAGCCTTTCTCCCAAGAGCATTTGCATTTGCTTCTTGCTGGCACTCTAGGAATGTCACTGGTCCAGAATCAGTCCTGCATTAATTCATACCCTGAAGGAAAGTCCTGTAGTGTGCATGGAGAGAAAATTATAGCCCCTGCCCACAGCTTGCACAGGCAAGCCTGGCTTTTCAATTTTTCACAGGAGACTTTTTGTCCATCCATAGCCCAGGGCAGAAAAAGACATCTAGGTCACTTCCCTGTGTTGGTGGGAAGAAGTTTTTACTTTTATCATTCAAGGGTCTGTCTTATGTAAGTTCTAATTTCCTACCTAGCACAGGCCTAAAGCTACATCTCTTTACTTTGTTTGGAAATTCAAGCCCAGTTCCTTAGAATCTAGAGCCTATATTTGATCATATTTTTTGAGGCATTGATGGTATCAGTTCATGAGATTTATCCGGCTTTCATTTCCTTTATGTTTCTGGCATCAGGAAGATTTTCTCTTTCTTCCCTCCCCCCTTCCTCTCCTCTTCCTTCCTTTTTCCTTGCTTTCCTTTCCTCTTCTCTCTCTCCCTCCCTTCCTTTCTTCCTTCTTCCTTTCTTTCCCTCTTCTTCCCTCCCTTCCTCTTTCCTCCTTTTCTTTTTTTTTCTTTTCTTTTAAGCTCAGCTATATTTAAAGGTTTGGCTTTAGCTATGTCTAACAATACTGGAGAAAATGGAAGGTAATAGACATTCAGTGGTGTCCCTTAAATAACTTTGGTTCTTTTGACATTCTCGGGTGTTCTAAAGGACTGCATAAGGTTGACCTCTTGGTGACATTGATTTGAACTGGGTCTACTCTCTCTCTGTTGGTGTGACCAGACTATAATAGTGTCTCATTTTTCATTGCTATGTCATCATCATGTGCCTTTTGTTTTTCCATATGAATTATTGTGCTATTAACAGAAGGATAAAAATATTAAGAAAGTGGGTGGTTTCTATGAGAAGAGCACCCAGTTGTGTATTAAAGGCAAATGCTTATCAAAGGACAGGCACCTGATCTCAAACCTGGGTGGCCACTAAAAACCTGGGTGAAGTAGATTCTTTGATTTGCTATCTTCTCTCTCCTCTTTCCTCAGTTCCATAACTAACTCCCCAACTGGAATTGACAGAACTATTTTATGCTAATATTACAAAACTTCCAAATGCATCTCATCAAATCACATATTTCCCACTTGAATCAGGCAAGATAGGTTAGGTTACCCCATTGTAACAAACCCCCAAAAGCAAGTGGCCTGAAATAAGATTTATTTCTTTCTCATCTACAGGACCTTCACGGGTTGTGGCACATACCACTTTTCACAGTCCAAAGCAAGTTGCATGGCTACATATGACCTCAAGGGTGTAGATACTAATCATAGTGTATGCTACAAATGAGGACTAGCAATATTTGGTGAGCACAATGACTACCATATCATCCCACCCCATTCCACCTTTCTTTGCTAGGAGGTGGAAATCCTTTTGTCTACTTTTATGATCACTGCTGGGAAGCTACTAGGCAGCCTTGCCTCTGTGGAAGAAAAAGCTGCCAAAGAGGAATACTGTGACAGTTCAATTGTACACTGACCTTCTCTGGTCAAGGGGAGGGTCACAAAGGGCATTGTATGCACCGTCCATAAATAGGGACATTTGGTTTCTTTGAAGCAGAGACATTTCAGAAAGCTAGCTTGTGATATGAAAGTAGTATTTCCCTCTCAGAACTATAAAGTCATATGATTTTAGAGTTTATAAGTCATTTTCCTTAGATGCTCTGAGAAAAAGCATCTGTACCCCTGTCCTCACTTTATGTATGCTCAAATTAAGATGAGCTGAAGGTAGGATTTTCTCAGTTTTTCTCATCTGTCAAGTGGAACTCATACCCACCTTGCAAGCTTATTGTGAGAAATAGATAACAATATATATGGAATGTCAAGCATGTCATGAATACTCAGCAAATGGTTGTTCTTTTTCCATTTCAGAGATATGAAAGATCAATGAGGGATGCATTGTCCTGACACTGGTTCACAAATGAGAGACTTACGCTAAAAGCATTTCTTGTAGTGTAAGACTCTTATTCAAACAACAGAAATCATTTATACCTGGCTCTTAAGATACCATTACTCATTCCAAGATAAAAAGTTAAAAAAATAGCTCTGTTCTAAGCTCCTTAAAAATAAGAACTCATTTTCTCCACATGATTACTCATATGAAATCGATGCCATGACTACCGTGATTTTATAGACAGTAAAATTGGGAGATAAGGAAGTCAAGCTACTGGCTCAAGGTCATACAGGGATAGTAGTGGGATTTGAACCCAGTTTCTCTGTCTCCTGGGTCCATGCTCTCAAACAATAAAGTGAGATTTTGTTTCCTACTGAGTCAAATGTAGTTTGTTTGGAACTACAACTGTGCTTGAGGAATCTGTGATTTGTACTCCCTAGAAGCAGTCTTTGTGTCCCCCTAACAAAGCTGGGTTATGCAAGCTTTTCCTCCTCGCCATTCACCTCCTGACATAGGGGAAAGCATGGTTTGGGCACAGGGTGTTCCTTGTGACTGGTGAACTAGAAAGCAGCAGTATTATTTTAAGACCCATATGTCACTTTCCTTTAACATCTAAGTTTCCACAAGTTCTCATCTACAGATGGCTATGAAATTTACAGACTTTTAAAATACCTATTAAGTATTTCGTGCAATCTTTAATACCTTGCAACACAATTGGATCAATCATAACTGCAATCCTTCTTCTTGGTTTAGCAGACTGAGTGCACTGAACCACTGTGCCAGAATCCCAATTGTGGTTTTACCATATAGACATGGTTTCAGTCTCCTTTTTAACTCTGTAAATGCTACAGAGACATCTGTAGAAATTATTTCAATTAACTCTACACTCATGTAAATATGATATTAATTAATACTTATCTGGACATAGACAACTCAGGAACCTACTCTCTGGTCTTTGCCAAAGTCACAGAACACTTTGTCCAATTCTATTGATTTTATGCCTGAGATCATTTCTTAATGATTCTATATAGGTGTTTTGTGGGGTGAAAGGGGAAGTAAAAATCTAAACAACTTCTCATAATCCCATATAAACCAACTGGTGTTGGCTGAGATGAATGGGTCAGGTATAGGGGCCTTCCAGGGAGGATTTCTGCCTAAAGAGAGAGCTAAATCAGTGGTCTGTGTCAGTCCTTCATTTGTATAAGCATTTAACTCTGATACCAGTGACTATTCCAAAACAAATCAAATGTGAAAGAGATATATGAAAAGAGAGCTAAAGGATATTTGCACACCCTAAAAAGGAAATAGAAAAATAAATAAAACACAACTACCCCCTCCAAATCAAAGAAAACCCCAAAGATCCTCCTCCCTTGTCATGCAACCAATTAATTTTAATTAGATCACAAGTCCCTATCATTTCCCACCCAGTCTTTGAGGGGTTAATGGAATTAGGGAGGGCTACCAGAATATCTGAGGAGTGATTTTTTGCATGAATAATAATTCCTGAGTGGGAGTGAGATGCGCCACCTCCCTTCCCATCTCAAGGTACTTCAGGCTCAACTGGATATAAAAATTAGACAGTGTTCTTTCTGCTTCATACATCACCCAGAAGAACACAGCTGGCTGTTTAGCTCTGGGGCAAACACATTTGAATAGACAAAAATACAGGCTCTGTTAGGGTAGCTTGACTGAATTGCCCTTCAACCTGGAGTTTGTTTTTTTTTTTTAATTAATTAATTTATTTATTCATTCATTTATTTATTTGACAAGCTGGGAGGCCCTTGAAAATATCTCCAATTCCCAGAACATACCTTCTTTTAATAAGGAGAATTTCCCTGCTAAAATCTTGTATTGTCAGCACCATCACATCATCTCCATCTACCACTAGAAATCTCAAAGTGGTGAAGGAGCTGCCAAGATTGTACCTGAGGTTGAAAGTCAATGTGGTAACAATGGAAGCTTATTAAAGGCAAATCCTTCTAACATTTAGGAGTCAACATCACTTATATGGCTAGTGACCATCTATAAGTTTATAATCTCCTACAAGGCCTATGAAAATGTCACCTGAAATGGATGTGGGGAGCTGCCATTTTGCCACCATGTTGAGGATTTTACTTCTTGATCATTTCTCATAAACAATGGGGTTTTCAAAGGGAAGAATGTGAAGGCTTGAAAACAAGAAATCAGGTTAAGCAGAGAAGCATATAAAAGAAAAAAAGAAAACGTGAGTTCTTGAAATTTCAGGACTCCTGCTTTTTCTTTCTTTATAGCCAGGATGAGTAATGGAACAAATTTTACATTTTATCAAATCACAATAACACATCCCATGGAAACACTAAAAGATTTACCAACCCTGCTCCCAGGACTTTTTGGGAGATCACACTAATAGATGAGCCCTGTGGAGTTAACTGGAGCCATATTAAAACTATGGTGCATATTTTTATCTATAATAAAAAAAATAATAATAATAATAATAAAAATGAAAGAAATAATGAGATAGACCCTACCAAAATAACAAGGAAACTCTTTTCCCCAACTATGTTCAAGTTGACTCCAGTCTTATGCAAAAATGTATTTGATAAAGACATTTGACACTTCAGAGTATGTGAACAGTTATTGAAATACATTGAAGAAAGAAAAAGATATGAGTTCCTCCCACAAAGAGAATGCTTCAAGAATTAAATAATTAGATTTAGATATATATTAAGATTGTAATTTTTAATTTTAAAAACACCAAAATTTGTAAAAATAATTTATATTTAGTTTGAATAGCCCAACAGATGCTTTATGTTTTGAATGCTGCCTATTATTAGAAGAGACTATTTTCTTTTTCGCTTTGGAGTGTGCATGTGTGTGTGCATATGTGTGCACATGCACATACATGTTAATGGATGTGTTCTGGCACAAAAGTCACGTTATCTTTGCATAAAAGCACATATTGTTTTGATAAAATTACGAGTATAATAAAATCCATTTTTATTTTCTCCCTTCTCCCTCCCTCCAAGTTTTTAACCTGTAGTCTTAAATATTCCAACCTTGACACCTCAAGGTAAGAGGGGAAAGGACGTTTTATAGATAATGAGTATTCTAATTGCACATCTACTTTGCTTCTTCTGGTCCTGGCAGTTGATCTAAAACCTTATGAGAGATTATTGTGACCAGGAGTGAGTCTTCCTATGACCTGGGAGTGTAGGGAACTCAGAGAATATGTGGCAAATGAAAATAATAATGTTACAAACCAATTTCATTTATGAACAATGATGTAAAAATTCTAAATAAAATATTAGAAACTCAAAAACAATAATGTATAAATATAATAATAATGATTCATAACCAAGTAGGTTTATCATAGGGATGCAAAGAACATATCAGATTATCTATTAATATAATACCACAATAACTGAATTATTTTTAATTGAAATCAGAACTGCATACATTTATGGGGTGCCATGTGATAATCTGAGATAGTATGTAGGTTGTAATTTTCTTTCCCCAAGTTATCCTCGTCCTGCTTTGGTATGAATGTTATACTAGTCTCATATAATGAGCTGGGAATTAAAAAATATATATATTGCCTATTTCTTAGGCACAAGACTTTACATTAAATATTTGATCTCGTTTGTTACTTGTGTTTTACAAAACGTCTAAACTCTATATTTGACCTCCATATTCTACATGTTTATTTTTATATTCCCACTATTTTTTGGTTTGTATGCTCTATCAATATAAATTGAACATAACTCATAGTTTTGTGAAATTCTTACAGTATAAATATGGATTGTAAGTTTCTCCTTTTAATTCTGTCTGTTTGAAACTATGCTATTAGTTAAATAAAAGTTCATGAAAACTGAAAAAAATAAACAAGAATGTAAGTGCACATACATTGAATGGTAAGTTCTGAACAGCAAAACTTTTTAACAAAGGGGGAACACCACATGGTGCCACCAGAGTAGAAGGCGTTAACAACTGTCAAGTAGCCAGGATAAACAGAACTAGGGAAAGGAGCTGGTATAAAGAAGACAAGGTCGGTAGAACTAGGAGATACTGTTCTATTGAATAATTGACTTTGAAGACAGAGGGGGATGCATCCTTGAAAACTGAGTCTATGGGAGAAATTCCTATTGGGCAGGATAATGAAAGGATGCTTTCAGGCTTACACATGCTTCTACCCACTCCAGACATTCTAATTTTCTCCCTTTAGGGCTACATGTCCTTAAATAACAAAACTCCTAGAAACTTAGATAACACCAGAATCACTAACTCTTCTGGTTAAGAAAGAGTCAAGAACCCATGGGTTCCAGGTCTTTGGGGTAGTCAGTGCCAAGAAGTTCCAAGTGTTTTTATTTATGTTTAAATCAACATTCACAAGCACTCAGCAGACCTATCAATCACTGCTGCCCTTTGCCTTCACCATTCCTTTGCCATCAATGCCAACTCTGCCTTTGTCCTGTTCTTCACAATTCCAGTCTCTCCCCTCTGCCCTGCTCACTTCATCTCCCTAAATCTAACCCTCCTTTAAGACTAAGCTCACAGATTAGACCTTCCCTAATTTCTCCAAGACCCTGGGTTTCGCTTTATCTTAGCATCTTCTGTAATCTATTTAAGTCTTTGTTTGTGTTCTCTTCATGCTCTTGAGTTTTACAAAATCAGAGAGTGTGTTTTATTTCCCTTTGAAAACCTCCTTGTAATAAAATACACTAAGTATTTGTTGAAATAAACTGAACTTAAATTCAAAAATGATTTTTCAAGATGTATTCAAAATGACAATTTTATATGTAAAAGGAACAGAGAAGAAGAAAAGGGAAAGGCAAAATGTCTTTGCCTCATTATAATCTTGTTAAGTAACGGTATACAGGGAGTATCATAACATAACTATGAGATACAAATTATTGTCATAGCTATACTTGAAAATGGAACAGAATTGACTACCAGACAGAGAATGTTCAGATGAACATTAAAAGAGGTTTGAATAGAAACTACTGAATTGGAAATTTTGCCCTTGGACACATTTAATTTGGCTTGAAATACATTCCTCAGACAGGCACCCTTCTTGCTATTAGCCACTAAAATCTAAGATTTGGGCAGATCTCTGGAGTATGTGTGACCTTCTGTCTTTCCGTACTCCTCCTGGTCATGTCAAGCCTGAATGGCATGGCTTACCCAACCAACTCTGTGTATTTTGTTGAAGAAGGCATAGTTGGTGAGTTTAGAAGACCAGAAAAAGAAGGAAAAAGAGAGAGAGAGAGAGAGCTGATATTGACGGAGTTCCTGTCATGTGCCAGAAATTTTCAAAGACTTCTATGTACATCAACAAATCTAATCCTTACAATCATTGTTCAAGATCAACATTGTATCAACCTGATGAAAAATCTTGCTGTGGTGAAATCACTTGTCTAAAATTCCATAGCAGGTGACAGGCAGAGACAGCAGTAGGAACTAGGCCTGCTTGACACCATATCCAGATGTTATCCTGCATCCCACAGCCCCCAGTCCTGCTGTGGGCTGGTTTGTGGAGAGTAAATTCCACTGCAAATGACTGACACAGGGCCTCCCTGCTCTTGAGATGACACACAATAGAAATATTTTTGTGTGAGGGGGTTGTATGGCATAGTGCATATATATTGATTAATCTGAGAAGGTAAGCTCAGGAGATTGCACACATAAATTTATTCACTAAACATAATATTTCTTTGTTTTCAAGCTTGTTGATCAATATCAATATTATCTGACCACCATTCCTTTCTCTCCTGTGTGGGGAAGGAAGATTTTATCCCATTCCCAGTGACTAGAATAACTAAATGAATGATTTAATTCTTTCTAGGATGTATTTAGTATATATTGTGATTTGTTATTAATTCTTTTTCTCTTTCCTATATTTTCCAGCTTAATTGACTTTCTATTAATTCCCTTTGCCTCCCTTAATAATCTGGAATTTCAGCTATACTTTTTAATTGGACTAATAAATACTTTTTCATTCCTATTATAATTAATCTTTTATATTATTATATTTGAATGTGAAAAGCAGGGTTCTTATTCTCATTTCACGACAGCTTAGCAAGATGAACTATGACTTCGGAAGTCATTTTCCTATGTCCCATCTTTACTCCCAACTCTTAGATTTCGGTGAGATAACTTTAGTTCCAGGCTATTAGTTTCATTTTCTCCCATAACAGAATGTTTCTTCTGTTTCAAAAATCATTACCTAACAAATCATATTACAAATTTGTTTTGACATTTCTCAACCATTGATGTTACCTTACATATTACATGATTTCTTCTTTGGCAATATTTTCACTTTTCATTATTTTTGCCCTGCTGTTATGAATCAGTTGTTGATTATTTAAAATGCTTTCTTGATTTTTTTCCTCAGATAAAGGGCACCATGTCTGCATTGTTCTCTTTTTGTCCTAAGAAGTGATTACTATTTCATGATCTTTAGGCATCCAGAATTATAGATGAGGAATCTGATGCTAGTCTGATCCCTTCTTCTTTCTAGAACAAGCCGCTTACAAAGTGGAAACTTATAACACATAGTGATGTTCACTTAGTGATACTCTTTCACTTAGTGATACTCTGAATATGTGTTTTTTTTATTAATTCTGCCTGAGACTAAGTGAATTCAGTCAATTGGTTCATTCACATGACTCTTGAGATCAAGGAAATTTTCTGCCATCATCTGTGTTAAGTACTACTCTTCCTCTGTCTGCTCTCTACCTCTCTCTGGAATGCTTACTGTGTGAACCTAAGTCCTGATTGAAGCCTCCCACCTTCCCTCATGGATGTTCCGCCTTCCCCTGCTTTGTGGTGTGAGCTGTTTCTTCTACTGGTCTTCCAGCCCACCACTCCTGTTTTCAACAGGATCTGTCTTTTTTTATAACCATCTGTTGAATTTTTAAAGTCATGGACCATGTTTCCTAAATCCAAAACTAAAGCATTTTATTTGTGCCACGGTTTCACTCATTTGAGAGCTCTAGAGTGTTTCATGAAATTTTTCTATTGTCATTTTCACTGTTTCTACTTTAATGCGGGCTACCATTTCAGAGATCAGATTGGTCTTCTCCATTCGAATTGCTAATGCTTTTGAATTGCAATTTGTCTTTGGCTTATTATGGTATATATGCCCTGAGAAATCCAATTAAGCTTTAACATCTTTTCAACAATGGAAAACCAGAAAATTGAAGGAGAATAAGGCCTCTATCACTTTTATTTTATTTATTTTCATTTATTATTATTATTATTATTATTATTTTGAGAGAGAGAGAGTCTTGCTCTATCTACTAGTCTAAAGTGCAGTGGCATCAGTTAGCCTATCTCACAGCAACCTCAAACTCCTGGACTCAAGTGATCCTGCTGCCACAGCCTATCAAGTAGCTATGACTATAGGCACCGGCCACAATGCCTGGCTAGTTGTTCTATTTTTACTATAGACAAGATCTCACTCTTGCTCAGGCTAGTCTCAAATTCCTGTCCTGAAGCATTTCTCTTCCATCAGCCTCCTAGAGTTCTGGGATTACAGGCGTGAGCCACCATTCCTTGACGCAGTATGGCCTCTATCTTTATGAACCATCAGAGAAGAAATTGGAAACTAGTTAACCCTTTGCTGAAGCTTTCTGCTCCTGGAATTCCTAGGAACATGTGGCAGCCTTCTCCTAATCTTAGAGAGGGGCAGTTACTCAGCCCACTCACAAAGCTTCTCCTTATTCCCTCCAGGGACAACCAGACAAAGCCAGCCTTCCCATGATGATGGACAACTGGCTGATACAACATTTGCTGGAGGGAGTCTTATCAACTGAGCACTCTGGAGGGTACAAAATTTTAGACCAAGACTCTTCCTTGGTCTTTAGGGAAAAACAATCCCTCTTTTATACAACTGGCCTCCTGGCTCTTGAAGGTAGAACAAAAACCTTGACCTGCCATTTCCTCACACTCTGAATCCTCAGACCTAGCCTCTAGGGTCTACCAGCCTGCCTTCGTTAGTGATGCTTCATGCTACAAAGAGAGATTGGAAGGGGTGAGTGGCAGGGACACATGATCTAGTCTCCCTCTTCTCAGAATTTCTTCAGAACATATTTAGAGAGCATCTATTATATACAGCCACTGGGGCATCTTGAGGGTGAACTATAAGAGACATTATTGCTTAATCATGGAAGGCAATATTTCAATATTTATCTTTTAAAAGGTTGCTAAAATGACTATTTAAAAAATTGAATGGTTCTAGATAACCTCTGAAGATTATAACACAAAGGAATCAAATCTATGAAATTTTTATTTTGCGATATATACAAATATCTATAATATCCTGGCCCTAAGTTCCCCACTAACCAAGGTGTATTAACTATTGCATAGTTTCTATTTTTATTTAACTTCTAACTTTCTTGCTCTATCAGTCTCATCATCAGATACCTGCTTTCTTATTTGAATGCTTCACCTCTAGAAGCATTTTATTATGTTCACAATCCCAGATACAAAATTTCTAGAAAACTATGAATTTTAAGCAAATTATTCTTAGAAATCCATACTCATGTTTTTATCATTACTTTTAAAGGAAAAAACTTCGTACACACCTTGTGCTTTACCCGAGTCTCTTACTTTTGAGGAAACCTCTCTAAAAGGTTCATCAAACACCAGTATAGAACCCCTGAGAGCTTATAACAAAATGAAAATAAGATGAGCTGAGTTAAACCATTGCCATTCTAATCACATATCAGGGAACTGTTGATTCTACATTTGATTATACATTGACCCTCCAGTGATGAATAGATTACAATAGAGAAATGGAAGTGATTACTCATATTTTGCTGGTGAGGCAGTTTTTCTATCATTTAACTAAAAGGCCTGAAACTTACAGAGAAAGGATTTCTTGCTTTGGTCAAATTATTTCCTAGGTAGACCCAATATAAGGTGTTAAGTGAGAAAAAGTCACTTTTCTAAATTGTCCACTTTAAAACTACAAAAATAAATAATCTTGTAAGCACTTTAGATTTCAGCTCTTTATAAAAAATCTTTTCACTGTCCAGTTTATTTTGATATATTACCTTGATAATCTCCCCTTATATTATTATTTAATCCTGTTATATATTTCCTATATCTTGTTATAAAATGCTTCTTTTTTCCTTCAATTGGTAACAGTGATTTACAAAATAACAAGGAAGAAGAAACTAATACATGTGTGTGTTTATATTCATACATATGTACATACACAGATAACATGTTCATCTCTATGGAAATATAAATTATATATAGTGATCAAATATGCTTAAGTAAATAATCTTAAGAGAATCTGAAGGATAATTTTTTTCATCATACCTATTTTTACACCCATCTAATACACATACTTTATAGTGTACACATACTTCAAAGTTACTTCACAGTTTTGACTTTGCAATAGTGAGGTAGAGCCAATGTTATCTTAATTTTAAAAGATGCAAACTGAGGGAGTTTTCGAATATAGAGTCCAAAGTGAGATACAGAAATAGAAATAGCACTCACAGCACTTATGTTCCTGGGTCTTAATGCTCAACCTACGTCTACTGAAAACAAATTAAAGAAACATACTTGCTATGAACTTCTAGAGAGGCCATACTGCCATTGCAAACAGCTGAACAAATGTAAAACTGGGAAATAAGAAAAGGCTAAGTTGTTCTGTGGGGAGCTTTGTTCCCCCTGTTACATCCTGGCCGTTTTATTAACCTTTCTATTTCCTAACTCTACAATGGCAAACCATGACTCCCACTCCTTTTCTACAAGAAGAGAGAAAGACTACTGTCCTTCTTCCCCTGCTGAAAGCTTAGTGCTGTCCTGCTTTCAGCTCCCTCAGCAGTCTCTTCCTGCCTCCATCAGGACCATCTGAGCTCCCAGGCATGAGGCACAGGCATCAGCCTGCAAATCAGCTCATATTTACTTACAGACCCCGGATTCATCTTTCTCTCCCAGGTAACATGATGTGTACTTTAGTAAAGGTTATTACGAAATGCATGTCTCTGCTTTTGCAAATTCTTGAAGGTGAGAATTGAGTGAAATATTAAGGCAACACTAAAGCAGACCAGGAGACCCAAAGCCAGGGCTAAATGGTACCCTCAAGTTCCAGACTGCTTCACATTCTCCACACAGGCATAAGGGCTTTGCCTTATTGCATGTAACTGGGAAGATGCTAGATCATTATCTACAAGAAAAGGGAGAGAGAAAATACTCTCTTACTCTCTCACAGCTTTCCTAGTGAGGGTAGATCCTATTCCTTGTAAGTCATCCATCCATTTACTCCTCTGATATATATCAGAGCAAAGAAGGGGAAGAAAATCACAGCCTGTGTATTATTATATTGATACCGAAATTCTTTCTATATTAATAAGTATATACTGTATATAAATATAAAAACTAAATTGGGAGCTGATCAAGATCAATCAGCTATGAATGTATGAATTGGGTGAACATGGAAACATTTGCTTCATGCCACTGATACCTCAATAATTATTCGTATCTGTGGGCATTTTATATGCCCAGGACTTATTTACCTAACCCCAGAAGAACGGATATATAGGGCTCCTCCTGTTAGACAAGATGAATAAATGTAAATACACTAACCTCAAGAGATGGTTTAGTTTAAAAATTTAAATCATTTTTTTTACCTATGTTAATTGATTATCCAAAATCTAATATGTTTAACACAGATTTCCACCTGTACTTGTTGATTAATCATCATTTAGGAATAGTCATGCCAAGGAATGCTAACAACAGTTTTTCTTTACAGTACAATTGCAGGTTTCACTGCACAAGCTCCTGAGGCACCTTCCTCTAAAACACTGCTGAGGTCAAGATCATCCTTGGGCTAATCATGGCTGCTCATCTATCCCACATAAAAAAATTCTGTTCTTTTGGCCTAGCTGTGGTTACCCTAAGAACTGTACAGTGGTTCTGTTCTCTACTCAAGAAATACATACAGCTTGGAAACAAAACGGAGAAACACATTGTTGAGGTGATAATGTCATCATCAATCTTTTCAAGTTTGCTGGAAGTTCTAATCAATTCAAAGCTTTGGAGATTAGTATGCCTATTGTAGTCTTACCCAGCTATTTATTTTCCTTTTCTTAACACCAAATGTGCTGGCATATAGAGTCAAAAAGAACTGAGTTCATGGTTCAACAAGGTCATTTATGCAATATAGAATCCTGGAAAAGTTACTTAATCTCCATAAATCTCAGGATTTTTGGTATGTAAATTGAAGCTAATAATAAAACTTACCTTATAGACAGAGTATTAAATAAGCATGCTTGTTACACTGTCTGGGCACAAACAAATGTTAGCTATTATAATTATTATTCAGTAGTTCATTTATGCAAACCCTGCTCAGCCTGTGCACAGGGGTAGGTCTTCCATCTTCTTTGGTGGTAGCGCTATAACCCTCTTGTTAGATTATTTGCAAAAGTGAACATTAATAGGTAAGTACATATTATTTACAGATTTCAACGCAATTATTCTTCCTTCCTTTTTGCCCAGTCCACTTTTTTACTTGCATATTCTATTCCAAAATTTTGTCCTTTGGGGTTGAATTTTTCCATGCATGATCTCAGCCAAAGGTGATTTTTTTAATACTATTGAATCAAATTCACCCTGTCTACTTTTGAATTAAAAGCAGATGAAAGTAACTTATTTTATTTTTCTGCCTGAAAGAAACATAGGGCTGTTTCTGTGCCCAGATAATTCACTAATAGCTGAAAGTATTCATATATCTCATCTTTACTCAGGAAGTCTCCTGGCTCATTATGAAAATATTAATTAAGTTAGGGGCAATTGGAAAAGGTTGCTTTTGAACCCTCTCAATGTGAGCTCGTATTAAGTTACTACTGTATTTGTGTGGAGTCAGATTTCAGAAACATCTGGGAATAGATTCCCATCAAATATAAATAACTAGGACTTCATGATCTTCTTTCTCCAGGGAAAGATGTAGGTATTCTATTGTCAGTCAGTGCACTTGACCTGTGGATATAATTCAAAAATGAAGTTTGTCCAAAACCATTCAAAAATACGCTAAAACTCTTTCATAAGGCATGTTTTGTGTCCTGGGGATTGTCTATTTGCCTTTGCAGATACACTGTCCACTATTCTCTCCTTGCTCTGCACCCAGGGAGGCTGGCCCTTATGGACAGCATTCATGGATTCATTGCCCTCAAGCTTCTGGCTGGTTTCAGCCAAAGGCAGCATAGGTGTAAGCTTAGAGTGGGAGGGGGAGAGAGTAACTTGGGGGTATTTTCCTTCTTCCCCATGCAAGGTTGCTATGTGTTGGCTGCAGTCCCCTACAAAAGACTCCCGACTACCCTTCTGTGGTCCTGGATAACAGTTCCCTCCTTACTCTTTCACCCTTTTGGCCTTGAGATGGCAATGACTTCCTGCTCTTACTAGCTCCCGGGAGCTATTATACTACCCCTCTTCATCTCCTTAAATCCCACCTTTTCTGTTAAATCAATCCCTATATTATGCTACCCATCTGAATGTGTCAGAACACACTAGTGTGGTGTCTTTCAAGCCTATTCAAATTCAGTTCCCTCTGCCTTGCATACCATTGTCTTTCTTATCCACCTAGAGAACATGCATTTGTCTTTTCAGACACACCATTAAGGGCAGATCTTCCCGATCTTCTGTGAAGCCTTCCACTCTGGTCCTCTAGATAACCAGTCATGCCTGTTTCTAGGATAAAGTCTTGAGCCAGGTTGTTTGGTTTCAAATGCAGCCTTTACCATTAATTGGTTATATGACCTAACATCAAATGAGTTTCTTAACTTTCATTGGCTTCAGTTCTTCAACTGTCAAACAGAAACAATAATGATTAACTCCCTCATAGGATTATTGTGAGAGTTAAATTAGTTGATATTTTTGGTGTGCTCAGAACACTACCTGGAACTTTGGAGTCAATAAATATTATTATTAGAGTCATTGTTGTTACTATCACTTTTAATCTATTTACTAGGCTGTCCATGCTACTCATCATGGTCTCCCTGCCATGGCCTAGCACTAGGGATTTTCTTTTTACTTTTTTTTTTTTGGCCGGGGTCGGGTTTGAACCTGCCACCGCTGGTATATGGAGCCAGCACCCTACTTCTTTGTGCCACAGGTGCCACCCCACTAGGGATTTTCAATTAATTGTTTATTGAATCTTGACAATAATGGATCTTATGAACAGTCTCTTTACTGGGCTGCTTTCCATTTCTAAGAAGACACTGAAGGCTGGGAATTCTATTCTGACTTTTTTATAGAGCTGCATCTGAAGAGGCAATGGAGAGCCAGACACCAGTGCTATATTCACTTTGGATCTCTGGAGAACGAATTCAGCTTAACAATTTACAACAAGTGCAACATTGTTGACAAAAAACAAACAAACAAAAATGCTTCCAAGATTTCTGATATATGATATGGCATTTTAGAAACCCACACAGAATTGAAGAGTTAGGTAAGAGAATCCAGTGTTTATAACATTTCATAGTGACGAGTAACAAGAATAGATGAGAATTTGGGGGGATACCTACTTAAGACTGCTGGTTCTACAAAAGCTAAATTTTCAGAATATTTATCTGGTAATTTGCTCAGTCTGAATTTTTTTTTCCTGTTATGAAAAGCTATTTGAAGTGACAAAATCTGAGACATATCTGTTTCTTAGAGATTACTGCTGGTCATAAAACATTCTATAAGAGATAAAACCTATTTGTAGGAAATTTTATTTGCCAGACATCAGGGAAAACTACATTCTCAAGTAAAAAGAAAATGTTCAGGCAAGTGAACATGTTAGTTGCACCCAAGTTAGTTGCACCCAAGTTAAATTCCCCAATATGCTCTACAGAGTAAATTTCATTTCTAGAACAGTTACATCCTCAAGCCCACTTTGAGGCCCCTTGTTTCATGCTTAGATGCATCCATCACAACAGCCCTGTATGCCCAGCAATCAACTCTGGCCTTTCTCTGCTTAAAAAAAAAAAAAAAGAAATGAAATGAAATCAGAAAGGAAGAGCAAAGAGAGGGAAGAAGGGAGGGGAATGGGGCTTTGGTGTGTGCCACACTTTTTGGGCGCAAGATACGACTGTAAGAGGGACTTTACCTAAAAAATGCAATCAGTGTAACCTGGTTTATTGTACCCTCAATGAATCCCCAACAATAAAAAATAAAGAAATGAAAAAAAAAGAAAAAGAAAGTTTTAAACTAGGAAGAGAAAGAGCCAGTAGAAGTTGATTAATTTTATACTATTTGCCTACTATTTATGAGGTAATTTGCTAGGAATTTTATATGAATCATTACATTAATTGTAATCACATTAAAAATAATCTTATGAGATTCCTTATTATTATCCTCATTATGCAAATGAAGAAACTGAGGCCCAGGAATGAGTAATTTGCTCTGGGCCACATATTGAATAATAAGCTCTATTTTATTTTTTTTGCTCTTTATATTTTTATCTGATCAGAAGTTGTCATCCACAGTCTGTACCTTCTCTTCTGTCCTCAAAGTGTATTTGGAAATGTGTGACAAAGTTTTGTTTCTCACACTTGTTTGAATTTTTTCTGGTTTTTAGTGTGTGGACAGAAATAGGATGCCACATATATTGCAAAGCAAAGGATAGTGCTACACAGAGAAGCAAGTCTTTAAGTGCCCACTCACAATTTTTTTTTTTTTTTTTTTTTGACAGTCTTACTTTGTCACTCTGGGTAGAGTGCCATGGCATCATAGCTCAAAGCAACCTCAAACTCTTGGGCGCAAGCGAGCCTCTTGCTTCAGCCTCCTGAGTAGCTGGGACTACAGGTATTCAACACAATGCCTGCCTATGTTTTATGTAAAGATGGGGGTCTCACTCTTGCTCAGGCTGGTCTCAAACTCGTGAGCTCAAATGGTTCATCTTCCTCAGCCTCCCAGGGTGGCAGGATTACAGGCATGAGCCACCATGCCTGGCCTTATAATCTATTTATAATATTCCTTTACTAGGTATTTACACAAAGAGAAATGTGTTCTATCATAAAGATAACTTGCACTCAAATGTTCACAGCAGTACAATTCATAGCCTAAACATGTGGAAACAACCCAAGAGCCCTTCAACATAGAAATGGATTGATAAATTGTGGTATATATATACATGGAATACTATTCAGCCATAAAAGGATGGAGATTATGTGTCTTATGCACTAGCCTGGATGGAATTTTGGACTAACCTCCTAAGTGAAATAACACAAGAATGAAAAAACAAACATTATACCTACCCAGTATTAAATTTGAACTAGTAGAATACTTACATGCTCACATGAGAGAAAAACTCCATGAAATTCAAGAGGGGTTGGTAGGGAAGACGATGGGTTAGCTCTCACCCAACAGGTTCATCACACAGGTATGTAACAAATTGGACCTTAACCTTGCACATACAAACCATGGAGTATAACTGTTTGTAGCTCCATTTAATCTGAAAATTTTAAGAAAGAAATAGTTAATTTACTGAGTGTTATTTTAATCAAATACATCTTAGCCATTAAGAATATCTGAATCCAGACACAATGATTGAATATAATTCCATTCAAAAGTGCAAATATTTGACCAACTATAGTGTCCATGGTTCCTGATCTAAGATTAAAGACCAATTATGATTGTATTTTTTATAAAACAAGTAAAAAAGAGGTTCTTATAAACTTTAATTTATATTCACTGCTAGAATTGTCATAGTGAACCTGATGAAAAGTTAGCTTTGTTTTTTTTTGTTTTTGTTTTTGTTTTGAGACAGAGGAAACGTTGCCCTTGGTAGAGTGCCACGGCATCACAGCTCACAGTAAACTCAAACTCCTGGGCTTAAGCGATTCTTTTGCCTCAGCCTCCCAAATAGCTGGGACTACAGGTGCCTGCCAAAATGCCCGCCTATTTTTTGGTTGTAGTTATCATTCTTGTTTAGCTGGCCTGGGCCAGGTTTGAACCCCAGCTTTGGTGTATGTGGCTTGTGCCCTAATCACTGACCTATGGGCACAGAGCTAAGTTCCATGTTTTTTAACTCAGTTGATAAACTTGTCATATTCCAACACAAACTGAAAATTGTCTTGAATAGCAAATACAGTTTGAGGTTTCGACAAATGAGCAAAACCTTCACATCAAAAAAGTTACCTTTCAAAGCCATCACTCTAAAGTTGATACATTCCAAAAATGCTTTCCAATGATTTCAAATACATTTGTAATTTCTCTTTGCTAACACTTTCAGACCCTGCATTCTTTTCAGTATTTTCAAATATACCTTCTGTGAAACCATGTAACTTTGAGTAATAGTGAGGAGTTGTCTTGTATCAATTCTCCATCCATTACATTCTATTTGGTTGAATTAAACAAAAAATATATTGTTCACAGCATATGACAGGATAGAGACGAGCAAGGCATAAATCTGCAAAGAGATGAATGCTCCTTCTTGGTAATAATTTTCTTTGTTTAAATTTAGATGTGATTATAATTCCCAAACTGATAGCCCTTATGCCTCCAGAAACTAAAATTGACGGTGCCTTCTAAAGTAGAACCCAAACACTGCACAAAAATATTTGGACTAGATACATGGAATAGTATTTATTCAAACATCTACCTTCTGTTTTATCTCTTTTAGAAATCAATTTTATCATGTTACAATCACAATTTGCATCTTTTCACACAACTTGCTTCATGGCCTTTATGTGCTCCCTCTTTGGGTTGTGCATTTTATTTCCTAATAAACCTGAAGATCAAACAGGTCCCCTCACTCTGAGCTCTAGGAAAGTGATGTGAGCATCAGCAGAGACACCAAGGACTCTGTAGACTGGAGACTCAGAACACTGCCAGGGCCCCCCGCCTAGGACAGAAAACTTGGGAGACAGAGGGTGTTATCTTTTCTTCAGTATACCAGGGTGTCATGATTACTTGAATAAGCTTAGATTGCAAAACAGTGAGGGGAAAAGCATCTCTTAAATATAACAGACAAGACTAGAAGAGAGGAGCAGTGAAAAGGCATGGAAGAAAAGCAAGGAGCCTGTATTCTGGGCACCTCTGCAAATTCCTGGTTGTAGAGCTCTGAGTAAACCATTTCATATCTCTAAGCATAAGTACCCTCAATTGTAAATGAAGGCATAGCCTAGTAAAAGTCCATCATCTTTTTTTCACTTAAATATTAAGAAAACAGGAAAAACAAATGATCTCATGTAAGTGGTATAAAAGCTATGAAATTTGGTGCCCTCACTGAAAGAAGTTGCATTAGAGAAATGCCTCTTTCAGCTTCAAGTCTAGACAAATACATAAATACATTCATGACATCATAACCTTTACAAATGTGGCCACTCTTTCCTCTTTCAATGAGTATCTTATCCTTCACTTCTCTGCTTACCTTCCAATCAAACTTTTATGATTCATTACAATGTAGGTCAGAATTATTCTTAAATGAACCCAGTTTTTTTATACATTCCTTTCAATGTTTCCACTTAAGAAAATTCTTTAGCATGTATCAGGAATAAATGCCAAGATTTCCTAACCATAAAATAAGCAGTCCTTCCCTGTGTCTAACTGAGCCCTGATTTTAAGCACTTTTTCACTTGTGTTCCCCAACTATTTTAACAAAAACACCTCCAATGTCTCAGCCATCCTCTGAGAGAGACTTTTAGAATACAATCTATAGACAAGATGTCCTTGGGAGGAAACCAGAGGTCATCTTGCTGTCAAACCAAATTGTTGTCAATATTGAAATAAGAGCTAATTTGACTTAATCTAAGTTGACAGAAATAAAAAGAACTTGGTACTATAATAAATTCACCAATGATATTAAACAAAATACATCACCAATTGGTACTATAATAAATTCACCAATGATATTAAACAAAATACATCCATAATCTGAGAGTAGTTTTAAAGCATTTGGCAACTATATTAAGTATCATAAAAGAAGTAACATAAATAAGAATTCTATCAAGTTGTTTTCTATTTATGACTTCAGAGAGTACCGTGTATTCAAGTGACTACATTTTATAGTCAATCTTTGTTCTGGGTGAATGACACTTTCTGTTTTGGAATTAACAAAAGTGCACTTAAAGGACCTAACAATTTAAACACACACACAAATTATCACATCAGTTTATAAATAATTCTCTAGAGTTTATTTTATGTGGTCCTTTTCCAGAACAAAGACAACATCTCCTCACTCCTTCGTGGGTGGTTTATTATATTGTTGGCTTGGATCCCACACTGTAAGTAAGGAAATGCTATTTAATGATAATTGACATTGTTATGGCAAATGTTTTGATTAGTATCATAATCAAGATCTTGGTTACACAATTATCATTATTATTTCTGTTTCATCTTGATAACAAGATGGGTCACTCAGTGATCTCAGAGACCTGTTGACTTAACTATTGATTGCCTGGCAGTAAAATCAGAATTAGGACAGTGTGTGTCAGAACATAGGCAATGTGGTGGTAGGGTAACCAGCTTATACCAGTTTACCTGGGAATTTCACACAGCAATCACTGAACATTTTGTATCCTGGGAAATCTGTCAGTCTCAACAAACTGGGTCAGAGTGTCACCCTACATTGTGGAATGTAACTAAAGTCTAGGAGTCAGAAAACTCAGATCTGATTAAACCTGTCTAATGCCATATATCTTGAGCTTCAGTTTTATACCTATAATAATTTTTTCATCTTGAGTCTTTAAAAACACTCTAGATAATAATACCCTAAATGTTATTTGAAAACTATGCAGCTATGTGTATTACTAAATCTTTTCATTTTTTAATCTTACAAACCAGCAGTCTGAATAGCTATGTCCATTTTCTTGAGAGGCATGGTCACTGTAGGTTTGATGAAACATCATTAAAGACTATGGTTCTTTGAGGTGCTGCTCAACGTGAAGTTTGGCTCCACAGTTGTTAAACTTACTTTATAACAATAGAAGAGTTATCTGCTCTATTCAAATCTAAGCTGTTATGTAGCATGAAGGAAAAAGTACTGGATTAAATTCTATTTCTATCAATTATTAACAGTCTGACTTGGGGTGAATCACCTGTCTTGGCTTTAGAATCTCCACTTGAAAAATAGACAATGGGGTAGCACCTGTGGTTAAGGGGGTCGGGTGCCGGCCCCATATACCAAGGGTGGAAGGTTTGAGCCTGGCCCTGACCAACTGCAACAACGACAAAAAAGCCAGGTGTTGTGGCAGGTGCCTGTAATCCCAGCTACTTGGGAGGCTGAGGCAAGAGAATCGCCTAAAGCCAGGAGCTGGAGGTTGCTGTGAGCTGTGACAGCACAGCACTCTACTAAGGGCGACAAAGTGAGACTCTGTCTCAAAAATAAAAAAGGAAAGAAAAAGACAAATAGACAATAATTCCTATATAACATTATATAACATGTTACAAAAAGTTGTTTTGATTATAAAATAATGTATGTGAAAATGTAAAAACTATAAATTAATATATGAATACCACACAAAAAGCATATTATTCATTATAATAGACATTGTTTATTATTGTTAAATAAGCAGATCATTAGTCTCAGGCTGTTTCTACATTTTAAGTTCCTATCTAACAAATTGCAGTCTAATTTAGGAAGTAAACTGAAATCTAATTTAGGAAATTTTGGGGTTTTGGTAACAAGTTACCTAGTGTTCAGCCAGTAACAAATAGCCAAACTTCAGCCAATTACAGACAGCCAACTCAACACACCATGCCCAAATAAGCAGACTCCCAGCTGTAGCCAATCAGCTGATTCCTCTACTCTGCTTTCTTTATTTCTTTCTTTTTTTTTTTTTTTTTTTTTGTAGAGACAGAATCTCACTTTATTGCCTTCAGTAGAGTGTCGTGGCATCACACTGCTCACAGCAACCTCCAACTGCTGGGCTTAGGCAATTCTCTTGCCTCAGCCTCCCGACTAGCTGGGACTACAGGTGCCCGCCACAACGCCGGGCTATTTTTTTTGTTGCAGTTTGGCAGGGGCTGGGTTTGAACCCACCACCCTCGGCATATGGGGCCAGCACTCTACCCACTGAGCCACAGGTGCCACCCCTCTACTCTGCTTTCATGTTCTGTAAAAGCTTGTTGCTCACACTGCTGGGCAGAACGCTCTGAACCTCTTCTTGTTCTGGGTGTTGCCTGACTGATGAATTATTATTAGATGAAATAAACTGTTAAATCTACTTTTCTAAAGTTTTTTCCTTTTAACATTATAATTAATACTAAATAACTACATATATTCTAATATATATATTCTATAAGATATTAATTCCAGGATCAATAACTTGTCTTTTAATCACACCTCCATGATATTCCCACCTTGGTGTGTTGTAGGGGAGATTTATACACTTATATATGAACATAAAATGATAAAGGTGGAAAGACCCTCTGGTTCAACTTCTTAAGTATAAATTCTGAAGCCTTGAGATGCAGAGTAAATTAGATCTATTTCCATAGCTAATTAGAGATGGGGCCATATTTGAACCCTCATCTCTTAAGCCTGAATTCAGATTTCCTTTGCTGCAACTCTTGGCTTCTCCTCCTAAGACCTCAAATTAAAAGTCAGCATCTTTGATTTTGTAACTATAGTGAGTTTTTCTGCATATCATTATCTTATATTCCTAGAAATATTAAAACCTTTCAGTTTCAAAAACCACAAAGACAGTTGTGAGATACATATATGAAAGGATTAGGACATACTCTTTAATTCTTTAGCCAATAAGGGGTCCCTAAGACATAAAAAGTGAAGTACAAGACTATTGTGATTGGCACCTATCCAACCTTTGTACATATGTAGTCATATCCTTACCCTTCCTAGGGTAAAACTATGAGAGTGAGCAAGATAGAAATAGAAATATAGAATAGAAAAATAGAATACATATACATATATAAACACATATGTATACATATATATGGAGGGAGAGAGAGGGAGATGGAGATTAAAAGCAGATACAGCTTAAGCTAAATTCAAGGTATATAAAAAAGAGACACAATGCAGAATATCTACTGCATGGAAATTTAAAGTCTCACCGCGAGTGATCCATAGTTGAGGGTGGGAAGTTACTTAAAGGAAACTATATGAAATAAGAAATGAATCTGGTAGGAAGTTGTAGTGAAGGGCTATAAAGGGAAAGTAACTCCAGAGCTTTGGGGAATCCTCTAGTAAACAAAGGGTCCTCAGCAGACTGGAGCCAAGTCAATGTAAGGGATTTTTATACTCTAGTATGCGTACAAATTGCCACAGGGGCTTATAAGATATAGATTCTAGAGCCTTATCATCAGAGATTCTGATTAAGTAGGTAGTGCAGGTTAGATGATAAATTTCAGTTTTCACATGTGTTCATGGTGATTCTGATATGGGGCCCATGGCCCACCTTTAGAATCAGCATGGTCTGTGAAATCCTGTGTTTCTCTCAGTGTCACTTAACACTAGCACTATCTGCTTCCAGCAAAGACTTATGAAGAATATGTCCAGAGCCCAAGGCTCCAGACATGTTTCATTAGGAACCATGAGAAGGGAAAAGACAATTTGATGCTACTCCAAAGACTGGATGAAGCCAGAACTTGTAACACTGCCCAGATAATTAAAATGATGACAGTTGTAAAGATGATGGTGGTTATCTCATACATTTTTACAATGTGCCAGGCACTATGCTAGAGGTTTTATGTACTGTCTCAGTCAATTCCTGTTTCTATAACAAAATAACAGACTGCATAGTTGATAAATAACAGAAAACAATTTCTCACAGTTCTTGAGGTGTGGAAGTCCAACGTCAAGGTGCCACCGGGTTCAGTGTTTGGTGACAGTGCCTTGTTGCCTCCTCACACAGCACAAGAGTGAGAGGCCCCAAGACACTTCTTTAGACCTCTTTTATAACAGTGAAGCCCTCACGATCTGTCACTTTCCAAAAGACCCTACCTCTTCATATTATCATGTTAAGTATAGTTTTCAACATATGAATTTTGGAGGGACACATATATTAAAGCCATACCACATATAAAACATAACAGGTGAACCTCACAACAACATTAGGAATTTGGCATCATTATCTTCATTTTATTCCAGAGGAAGTCTTGCTTTTAGCAAGTAAAATAATTTACCCACAGTTACATGTCTATAACATGGTAGGAATATGAGTCCAATCTAGCTCTGATTGGCCCCTGTTCTTAACCCTTGTAGTTATTTTTTTTCACCATTACCATTATCTTTTAGATGACTCTTTCTTTCCTTTTAATAGTCAAGTGTCTTCTCAGATCTGAAACTTCCACTGCTACCAGTCTCTCAGGAGCAATTTCTTCTCCACTGTGCTGCCATCCATAATATTTTACATAACTCAGTCACGTTTGTCTTGCACTTGTCAGTTTATACTCCATCTCTCTGGCTCCATTGAGAGACCCTGAAAGACAGGAGCTGTATTTTATTCTATCTTGCATCCCCTTACCTGCCTGCCAGTATCAACTCTGTAAATGATGGCTACATCGAGCATTTCGATGCAATTCTTCTTTAAGGAAAAATTTAGGTAAAATGTTGTTATTGATGTTTTCAGTGCCAAGAAGACTTTATAAAGCTACAATTTGAAAGTGATGGAAATTCAGAGGGAATAATGACGAGAGACATTGAGTCTTTTCCTATCCTCTAATAGCAAATCTAGAGAAGCATTCCTGAAATTTGAAATTTAACTGCAAATAAGGTAACATGTGGAATTTATTATGTCAATTATTTATATAAGCTGAAAGTAAAAATAGGCTCAGGAAGGGTTTAGATAAATTCAAAGATGAGAGATGCAGAACAAATTGGCAATAGCAAATTAGAGGGGTTCAAGGCATGTCCATCATTTCTTGGTGAGGAGAACTGTCCTCTTTACTCAAAAAAAAAAAAAAAAAAGTCATTTGGTCCCAATATAAAGAGCAGAGTGGGGGTTGAGAGGAATTAGATTTAATTTGATAATTCCCATATGTATATATACACATATGTATAAATATATGAATATATTTAATTTCGTATTTTCATTTTGATCCCCTTTTATGCTAAGAAAGAATTAGCTAATTCTTTGAGATTAATAATACTTCATCAAGCTTTACCAAGCACAAAATACTCATTAATATTACTAAAAAATAAATTAGATGACAGAAAGCTTTGTTTATTTTCCTATGGGCTACAGAGAACACTTTCAAAAAGTTGGGGGGACTTGACATCATTCAACAACAGTATTATAAATCACTGGAATTATTTTTTTTCAAAAAATAGAAGTATCCAAGTAAGTAAAAATAAAAAAATACTGATCTTACTAATTAATGATGTTAAGTTTACCAATATCATGGACTCATGCTCTGAGTACTGATAGAGCTAGATCTGGGTCACTATGAAGACTTGAAGACTGAATGGGTCTCAAAAGTATTTTGAGTTTCCTTTATCCCTTCCTAGCCCCGTCTCTCTGGACACTTCCACAAGAGATATATCAAAGAAAAAGATTCCATTTAAATTGGGAAAGAAGTGAGAACACAGCACACTCTCTCCAGACGGCCCTTCCTGGTGGCTTTGTCATTTAATACTATTGAACAAGTGATCCTTAATAAAAAAAAATTTATTAGATTTCCATGTATGTACTTATTATTAGGTTTTTCACCAAGGAAGCCTCTTGTATTATGTATTATATCCATTTCTTCAAAACTCTTATCATCGCATGTAATTTCACTTTCATCCAGAGCTAGCAGTAAAGCTGGTTAAGTTGCAATTATCAATACAACTACAATATAAAATTAGATGTGTATTTCCACAGGCCCTTCTCATTTTGCTCAACTCTGTGGGCATGGATAGTGCAATGTTAAAACCCTTAAGATCAAGTTAATCAGATCACACTAAGTAAGTAAAATGTAGTTGCCTATACAAGGTAATACTGTCTTCACCTGTGAAGAATGAAGACCCTGTAAGCAGTGCTCCTGCCCACCGTGCCTGTTGAGTTATTAGTAGCAAAAGAAAGAGCCCTTGCCCTTGGCGCAGAAGCTATCGCACTTGAAATAGATTTTTCTAAAAGTGCAATCTGATCATCCTTGCCGGGTGTCTGTAAATTCAGAATTATCACTGGAGTTCCAAGGAGGACTGAGATTTCTAGAACTACAAGGCCCATGAGAAGGTGTTCACACACACACACTTTTCAATGCACCATGAGAAAAGGGCAGATGGCTTCTTTTCATCAGTGACTAATAATCAAGTATTTATAGAGCCTTTAGGATATAATCTGTTCTGTGCACTTGAGAGAAAGGTGATAGCAGAAAAATGAATGATAACATCTCTAAGTCCAAAAGATACATAGACTTTGTAAGGAAGATGAGAAAAAGAGCAATTACTATAAATTTATTTATTATAAATTTAATAGGGCGATTGGCTATAAAGCATAACAAATGCTACATTATTAGTCACAAATATAATTCAATTTGGCAAATCTTTATTGACCACTCCCTAAATACGAGGCCTTCTGCGATGTGTCCCAAGGGATAAAAGGAGTAACTTTCAGGTCTTGTCCTTCAGAAGGGAGAGAGATAAGGGTCATCATCTCACGGTGGGTCCGAGCTGAGGCCCTTCACTCCTTGCTTTCAGTCCACTAAATGACCAGATACCCATAGTATTAACAGTTCCCAGGGCAGACAGCACCATCTTGCAAACCGAAGTTCAGAATAAACTCCCCACAATTTCACCTGCTGCTGGAGTCAGGCGTCTGTCAGGGAAGCCCGTGTGCTTCTTCTCCATTCTAGATTCCTTCCTACTCGATGGCTGGGCCAGGAGTTACTACAGGTTGGTCACGCACTGACCTGGGAGGACATGTCACCGGTTTGTTGCATGATGAAGAACACAATGTTGTAAGTTTTTCATAAAATACATTGATTACATTGAAGGAATCGTTCATTTTCTGAGTTGTTTTCCTTTTGTGATGTTAAACGTCCTTTAGGAAATAATAGTGCTAGTTGATGGTCGCTATTGCCATTTTCTAAACTCTTTTTTTTTTCTTGAAAAGTTAATTTCACCTTGGTACCTGATATCAGTTCCACAGATATTGTTTTGATATTTCTTTCTTTTAAATGCTGTTTTGAAATCCAAAATATGAGAAGTGCTAATTGAATAGACAATTTTATTGGTTGTAGATTTTGGTGATCTGAAAAGTTCTGGAAACTTTCAGTGGATTTTTAAAAGGAGAAAAAAACTGTGGACACATTGGTTTTAGCTCTGTACCATTTTCAAACTCCCCCTCATCCATACTTTTTTGACAAATTGCTCAAAGTATAATAAAATGCCTCATGGAAACTCCCTGGAAACTTAGTATTCTCACACATCTTGCAGGAAAAAAAGCCAACATGAGGGATGAAGGGCACTTACATGAAAATGAGGCAAAACTGTTGGCAAAGAAACACCAAAAGTAAAGGACTGTTACTTGAATTCATTTACCTGTCTGCTTTAAAGGATAAACACAGCCTCACCCACTTCAGTTTGGTTTTCCTGATGACATAAAGCTCCAATGCTGGTGTTAACTGCCTCTCACCTCAATGTCAGCAGCTCCCTGGGTCCTCACCTTGGTGGGATAGGGAGAGGAAGTTTTACATTTCATTTCAATAGTTGAAAAAGAAACTTGGCTTTTAGCAGCATTGTCCGCTAATGGCTGTTATAATGGTGTTGATAACAGAAGGGCGAGTTTCAGGTGAGTGAAGTTGATAGCTCAGCCTGTAAGGCAAATGCTTAGACCACGCAGCTTGGAGACAGATCCTAACAAGGAGGACAAAGAGACACAAAAATCATGCCATTTGTGGCTGTGTGTTGTCTCAGGAATGCCAACAAAGTGGTGAAACTGGTGTTCCCAGGTCCCAGCCTCCCTGAAGATGAGGCAATAGCAGTGTAAAAATCCAACACTTATGACTCACCCCACAGGTGCACACCTCCGGGCAAAGGTTCTGGGTTGGGTGGGAGAAGAGATGTCCTTTACTTACCTTTGCATTCCTCATTCCTAGTGCCATTCCTGGGACCTGGTAGGTCCTTATTCGATTCTTAATGACTACATAAGTGGGAAGGTGAAATAGGTGTTCAGTAAACTGCATGGAACAGAGAACTGAACGTACTGTCTTAGTCCAGACTGTTGTTTGACTCAAGATTGGGTCAACACAGTGGTCCTTTCAGAAAAGTCATAGTGATGTCATGATAACTCCAAGTTCATTTGTTTTTCCTGTGTGTTCGTCCCTGTTCACGTCTTTCCTCCCACCCCGTTTCTTGGTTTCTCTCTCTTTGTCCTGTATTTCTTTCTTAGTGGATAAAAGGAGTCACAACAGAAAAGCTTCAGAAAAAAACACATTTCCCAACCATTGTTCCTTTCCTTTGTCAAAGCATAAGACCCAATCTTGTAACTTGACATAGGTTTTCTGCTCCTTCTTTTTCTTTTCTAATCCCCCACTCCAGGCCCCTTAGTCTTTGGCAGCAGGACCCTACCTTGGGAGCTCTGAGAACTCTCTGTGGTCCCTGTCATTGATTCTGTCCCCAAGATTTTCTGAGGCTGTCAGAAACAGAACACATGGAAGGTGGTAAAGGTTTACTTTGGAGGGGTCTCAGAATTGTGGAGCATAAAAGGAAACTGTAGGCAAAAATCACGTACATACTCTATTAAATGAGGCTTATCATCATGTTTAAAGGACAAAGAGAGCTCTTCTTTTTTCGCTACAGTGTCTTCAATTTTATCATTATTATTATTATTATTTTTACACGTGGCTATTGGTCCAGACTGTTAAAGGAGAGAGGAGGTTCACAGTTCAGTAACCCCTAATGTGAAAGTGAGTGATTTTCAGACTTTTGCTTGTTATGTGGCACTCCTTACTGACTCTCAGGAGCACAAGCCACCATAGTTTGCTCACATGTCACATGCCAGCCTCCCGCTAAACTGTGACCATATTACAAGCAACAGCAACCAGGCCTCATAACTGGCAGCCTTCTTCACAAACAGGCCAGTACCACCGCCTCAGGCCAGCACAGGGTGATCTTGCTCAAGGGCCTGTCCTCACTGCAGGGAGCACATCTGGACCAGTCCTGGCTTTACTGCTGGTTCCTGAGACTTCCTTGGGATACATCTTCTATAGTAAGCATAATTCCTTTCTTGTAGCCTAAGCTCCCCACTCTGTCTGCAGGACCTCTTATCCCTTAACTGAGTCTGACATTTGTTAATCTCATGAGCAGAGCTTTGCTCTGACGTTTGCCTTATTATGCCCATCTTTTAAGCCCTAGCTCAAACACCACCACCTGTATGAAGTCTTTCTTGAGTTGTATTAGTAGCAGATTCTTTATCATCTTTATCATTCTTTATCATCTCATTTCCCATAGGATTTTTCTCTGTGGGAATATGACAAGTGACTCACAAGCACCCAACCCCAGTTTTGCTATTTGTGAAACAAGGCACATGATAAATGTCAAAACAGTTGTCTTGTGGATAAAATAACATACAGGGTGGTCATAAAGTTTGTGTACAATTTAAAATTGTGCTGCTGGTACAATCAACAAATCTTGGTTTGTTCTTATACCTCGATTTTATTTTTGTGATAGCTGTTTGTGTATATATCTGATCTGTAATACATTGGGAGTTCCAAGAGAGGAGACATTACCTTGTTCACTTTTGTAACTTGCCTAGCATGGTTCTTTACATATAGCTTCTTGAAAGTACATATATTGAGTGAATAAACTTACCTCTGCCTTAATTTTTTATCTGTAAAATGGAAATAAACATAGCTAAGT
The DNA here is from genome assembly GCA_963574355.1 of Loris lydekkerianus. Classification (NCBI taxonomy): domain Eukaryota; kingdom Metazoa; phylum Chordata; class Mammalia; order Primates; family Lorisidae; genus Loris; species Loris lydekkerianus. The sequence goes on along the minus strand of CAUYPK010087612.1, from coordinate 4,715 downwards.
TATTTTACAGCATTTTTAACAGGGTAAGTTTTAATGCTAAATGTAAAAACACTTTGAAAAATAAAAAGATGAACTGCTAGCCAAGTATGAGCTATTATTTAATATACAGTAGAACCTCTATAAGTTGACCACTGAAAGGACTATAACAAACTGATCCACATAAAGAACTATGCCTACTGTACTGATATGTACATGCACTGCATGTACATGAAAATTAGGTCAACATAAGGAGGTGGTCAATGTAAGGAGGTGGTCAACTATGGAGGTTCTACTGTGTTATCATAATGTATAGAAAACTAGTGAAACCTTATCCAATTTATCCAGTAGAGGGCAATGACACACACATGGATATTCATATTCTTTGGAAGATTCCACAACCACAAATTTAAAAGTGAAAAACACTTTGTCATTATGTAAACAAAATAAAACAGTTTTTCTGGATTCCACTGTTTTTTCCATTTCTCTTACTGTTTTATTAACACAATGTACATGTTTTGAAAGAATCGTAAGACCCCATTGAGTGTTTCCAGTGTATAGAACAGATATTCTAATTCTCTACTCAAATTTCCATTTTGTGATTTGCCCTGGGTGAAGAATTATTTCAGCTTAGCCAATGGGAAAAGCACACTGGTTTTGACTGGTTTTATTACCCTGGTCCCGCACAAAAGCATTTCTACAGTACAAGTGAGGTTACTCTTGATCCGGAGCAGTCTGGAAGGGTTTCCATGCTGGAGGAGGGAATGGAGAAAAGACTTGGAAAAACAACACAGACCATTGTTTCCTTTGCCTGCCTTGGCTCCCCTTAATCTGCTCTGCTAAGTCACTGAATCCATTGACTAAGTCACTGACATTTTCTTAGCCCGGGTAAGTCTCCTGGAAATTGGGTAAGAGAAGGTGGTAGATGGACGAGCGCAGGCAGCAGAGTGCACCATTGTGCACGTGTTTGCTCTCCACTTGGTGCTGAACTTACTAAGTTTTAAACAGAAAAATGGCGAGAAGATGTGCATAACTGCATGGTATTTGCCTCTAAGGAATTCAAAATGTAATATGAGGCAGTTAAATATAACACAGATTGATAAAGTTTGAGTGATACGTGGAGCACTTCTTGTGTGTCAGGGACAGATGCTAGAAAGAGGATTTAAAGATAAGATGTGATTCTTACCTTCAGAAAATTCACAGTCTAGACCAGGAAAAGAAGGACTCCTGTGAAAGCAGCCCAAAATAAATAGATGCAAAATTATGGTCATAACAAAAATAACTGCAGTCAGTTATGTTATAATGCTTGCATTTAAAAACACAGATTTGTTTTTAAGGATTGTTAAGTTAGGGAACAATGTGAGCATAACATGAGTTTTGCATCTGTAAAGGACGCTAGGTAAACACAGAAAACTGCATCTGAGCACCATAAGAATGCACAAGGGATACACAAAAACAACACAGGCACACAGCTGAATACGCATCAGCTCCTCCAGTTCACCTAGTGGGTTGGGAGCCGTACCATCCGCTGATTTTAGATAACCTTCCATCATAAATCTGCAGCTAAACTCTTCAGATGCCCACTTCCACAAGCAAATTTTCTAGTCTTTTTCAAGGTCAAGGGCCATACTTATTATAATAAACATAAGTATTACTTAACCATTTTGTATGTGTAAAACTCTGCTGCTGTTTTCATTCTGTTTCTATCTTTTTTGTGCTAAGTGATGCTCAAGCATCCAACTTGGGCATTTTAAAATATTATAACTCTTGCCTCATTCCCCCTAGAAGTCCTATGGTTTTTGTTGCTTGATTTTTTGTAGCACAGTGATTGCTAGCAACACATATGGCTATTACAGCAGAATGGGCTATGAGGTAAGTCTCTCCATTGAGTGCATAGAACAGGCAGCTGCTTGTCCTGGTGGAGGAGAAAAAGGGTCCAGAATTGGCTTCCCGAAGAGGTGAACATGAAGAATAATGGAGAGATGGAAGAGCATGAATATCTTCTTTTACTTTCTTTCTTTTAGCTTGCCTTGTTATGTACAAGACCAAACAATAAAGTAAGACCAGACAATAAACCAAAAAGGACTTAAATGGCTTGTAAAAAATGCATTTAATATAGCAAAACAAAACATATGAAAATAACTTAAAAATTAGGCAGAAGGAAAATAAAAAGAGCAAAACAGATAAATCCTGGTGTTAGGTAAGTTTATGAAAGGTCTGTTTTAAGTGCTATACAAAGATTTTTGTATAACACATATTTGTTCAAAATTGTCCTTTATTGATTCAATTTGACTCACAGAAGATTTTGCAAAATCTACGCTGCACCATACAGTATGTAACTCACCACGTGAGCTGCATAATTCTTATACGTATGCCTGTGTGTCAATCTGTGCCCATGTGTATGAGTGTCTGTGCATATATTTGTGTCAAGCAATGCGATTAGTCCAAATTGTGATATCCTAAGTGTAAAACACAAACTAAATTTCAAAACCAGCATACACATACACAAATAATGTAAACTATTGCAATAATTTTATAATTATTACCTGTTGAAATATTTATAATTAATTAAATAAAATATATTATTAAAATTTATTTCACCTGTTTTCCTTTTTTTTCCTCAATGTGTTTACTAAAAAATTTTAAATTACATGTGTATCATCCATCTGTAAGTCTTGTAATGTTTCTTTTTGACATACATGCTCTAAAACAATGAGGCTGCAAATGAATGTGTGATACTCTGAAAGGCCTATTTCTTGACAATGATGAGTTTCAGTGATGTTCCCTGAAATATGCCTGTGCTGTAGACCTCCAGGTGCCTGATGAGGAAAAGAGCTAGATGCTTTAGCAATCAGCTAAAATGAGAGTAGCATTAATGTGCTCTCAGGAAGAACAGTAAGGCCAATTAGTTCATGAACTAAATAAAAGGCTATATTGCCTTGCTGGGAGTGAGATCAAGAAAGGGACAAGCATTAATCTGCATGAAATGGAGTGTGGAATGGGTGTCTTTGGATGCTTTCCACATCTGCATGCGTGTATGTGTGAGTGTCCCCATGTGTGTCCTTCTATGTAGCTGCATGAGTGTTTGTGCACATATAAACTTATTTGTAGTCTTATATGTATGCCTGTGTGGCAATATGTGCCTGTGTGTATGACTGTGCAAATATTTGTGTTTTAATGTGTGTCTGTGTACACTGTGTGCATTCCTGTGTAGGCACACCCTTGTGCATGTGTGTGCCTATATGCACACTTCTGTGCAGTCCTTTCATATGTGCCTATATATCTTATATATCTACCTGTGTGTATATGTTTTCCACTTGTATATGTGTGTCCCTATATATGTATATTTGCTGTATGTGTGCTCTCAATGTGTGCACTTGTGTGAGATGTGTGGCCATGCACATGTGTTTGTGTGTGTGTGCCCTCATCCGTGTGTGTGTATTTCTCATGTATACTAAAGATGACAAAACTGGAGAGGGAGGAAGTAAACGTATAAAGATAAAGAACCCAGAGGGTGAAGGGTTTTGTTCTTTAGGGTTTAAACTTATCATTAAGTTTAGGTAGGAACATGCTTTTACTTCACTATCTGCAAAGACATTTCAGTAGGCTGTATAATCATGTGAGAGCACCTAATGGTTCTTCATTTTTTTATTGAAAAGACTTGTCCTTCATTTGTTAGAGCCAGAGCTAAAAATTGAACTCAGAGCCCCGAGCAGGGGTCGTGATTCAAAAATTACCTGCTACTCTGCTTTCGAGTACATGTAAAGACATGAGTGAAGCTTGTTTTCTCAGGATGGGAGAGACCTGCTGTCCCACCCCCTCCACTACCTCTCAACCACATTTACCTCTGACCCACTCCTTTCTTAATCTCCTTAATCTAGCCCATTCACACACACACAAAGGGCTGATGTCACCATACATGTAGTTAGGGTATCTGAGCCTTTCAGGAAGGTTAACATCAAAGGACGTGCTTTTCCTAATACAGTTTCAGGGAGTGACTAATTTTGACTATTCAGGCTCTGCTACATCGAGAGTGAAAAAAAATCTAGATGAAGACCAAGTAACTACTTGGGAATTCTGATCAATTTTCTAATGGTCACATCCTTACTTGGCTCTACCCTGAAATGTTATGCAGGGTTAATCTTCACAAATGTAGATTTAAGTGAAAACCATTTAACTATTAAATTTCTTGCCAGATGTTTTAACTGTGAAGGTGAAAACAATCGATCTAAACCATGCAACAAAAGTATGCATAAAGGAAAGACTGTAGCCCACAGAATGGGCCCCAGACTGAGGAATGTGGGTTACACGGAGCTGTGAGAGACACTATGACATTTACTCTCGTGTGCTCACAGGTCAACACAGAGAGCCTCAAATCAGATGTGTCCCAGGTCACTCATGAATGTTCCGAGTTTTAGTTTCTGAGTACTGGAAATGTTCCATGGGACATATCATGGGAACTGTCTAAGGCTCTGAAGTGAAGGAGAGACTCAGTCAATCGCATTTCAGTTAGGACAGCCTACTGCAGCGGCTGTGATCTGTGGATGGCACAAGAGGTAAAAGAGGAAGCTGTTCATGGCAGCCCAGTTCATAATTGCTAAGTCATGGAAAAAGCCCAAGTGCCCATCAATCCATGATGGATTAATAAATTGTAGTATATGTACACCATGGAATATTAAGCAGCCTTAAAGAAAGATGGAGACTTTATCTCTTTCATGTTTACATGGATGGAGCTGGAA
>CAUYPK010087611.1:0-37690 GCA_963574355.1 Loris lydekkerianus | reverse complement strand
GTAAATGATTTGATTTCTCTGTCAATTTTAAAGCTTGGCTTAGCAGGGTATAGAATTCTGGGCTGAAAATTGTTCTGTTTAAGTAGATTAAAGGTAGATGACCATTGTCTTCTTGCTTAGAAAGTTTCATTAGAGAAGTCTGCAGTCACTCTGATGGATTTGCCCCTGTAGGTTAACTGGCGCTTATTCCTGGCAGCTTGCAGAATCTTTCCTTTTGTCTTCACTTTGGACAGGTTCATCACAATGTGTCTTGGAGAAGCTCCATTAGAGTTGAGGCAACCTGGGGTCCGATACCCCTCTGAAAGGAGTGTGTCAGAATCTTTGGTGATATTTGGGAAATTTTCATTTGTAATATTTTCTAGTATGGCTTCCATTCCTCTGGGGCATTCTTCCCCTTCTGGGATTTCTATAACTTGTATGTTGGAATGCTTCATAAAGTCCCATAATTCTGACAGTGAACGTTCTGCTTTCTCTCTCTTCTTTCTGCCTCTTTTACTATCTGAGTTATCTCAAGAACTTTGTCTTCTGCCTCTGAAATTCTGCATGTTGTAACCTGTTGCTGATACTTTTCCATTGCATCTTTGAGTTCCCTAATTGATTGCTTCAGTTCCTTCAGCTCTGCTATATTCTTTCTATATTCTTCAGATCATTCATCTCTTACTTGATTCTGTTTTTGGATTTCCTTTTGGTTATTTTCCACTTTATTAGCAGTTTTCTTCATTGTTTCCATCATTTCCTTCATTGTTTTCATCATGTGTATTCTAAATTTTCTTTCTGTCATTTCTAACATTTCTTTATAGGTGGAATCCTCTGCAGTACCTACTCATGGTCGCTTGGAGGGGTTGTTCTGGACTGGTTCTTCATGTTTCCTGGAGTTTTCTGGTGATTCTTCCTCATGAGTGATTTCTTTTATCTGTTTCCTTGCCCTAATTTTCCTTTAATTTCCTCTTGCTCTTTAAGTTCCTGTGCAGCTGTCAGTGGGATTAGACCAATCGAACACATGGGACCACTTGCCAGTTTTCTACTGTTTTTGTCCTGCTCTTGGGGTCCAGAAGTCTCTCGCTAATTTCCAGTATTTCAATGGGAACTATGGGCCTGCTTTTGGCTAATGTGATGCTCAATGTCTGGTTCCATATTTGTCACTGCTCCAGCTAATTTTTTTATTTTTAGTAGAGATGGGGGTGGGGGGGGAGTCTCACTCTTGCTCAGGTTGGTCTTGAACTCCCGAGCTCAAGGGATCCTCCAATCTCAGCCTCAGAGTGCTAGGATTACAGGAGTGAGCTACCATGCCTGGCCTGGCCTGCACTTCTTTGTGCACTTGTATATGAGTTTTTCTGTAGGATAAATTCTTAGAAATAGAATTTTTTGGTCAAAAAATGTGTGTTTTTCTTTGTATTGTCAGATATATTTTAGAATTGATACTAGCTCATACCTGAATTTCATTAGTTTATTTTTTCTGTCTTCCTTTGGATTAATTATTATTTTTTTTATCTTTACTATTAGTCACTAGATATGCCTGTTTTTATTGTGATTTTCGTGGTTGTACTGGAGCACTGCTGTCCAATATAATTTTGCAAGTGATGGAAATGTTCTCTGTATTCTCTAATATTTCACATGTTAGATAGTGGATACTAATATAGTTCTAGCTCCTCTTTCACATGTTTTGTACTGTAATTGTCAAATATTTTGTTATTTTTCAAATATTTTATCTGTTTTTACTTTAGATGATTATCTTTTAAGGCAATTAAAAACAGGAAAATGTTTTTTATATAGTATTTATTCTCAGTTTCACTTTTTTCAGCACTCTTGCTTTGTGTGAAAATAGGTACTTGTATGTAATGTGAATGGAAAATGGCTTGTTCAAGAAGCAGAGAATTGATAGGACTTGTTAAATGATTAAATATGAGGGATGAGAGAGCATAGTGGTGGCTGAAATTTTGAACCTTCTTGAATGGGTTAATTATGTTGTCATTTTTTTTGAGACAGAGTCTCAGTTTGTCACCCTTAGTAGAGTGCAGTGATGTCATAGCTCACAGTAAAATCAAACTCTTGGGCTGAAGTTATCCTTTTGCCTCCGCCTCCCACGTAGCTGGAACTACAGGTGTCTGCCACAATGCTTGGCTATTTTTAGAGACAGAGTCTTGCTCTGGCTCAGGCTGGTCTCGAATCCGTGAGCTCGAGTAATCCATCAGCCTCAGCCACCTAGAGTGCTAGAATTACAGGTGTGAGCCACTGTGCCTGGCCAGGCACTTTTCTTTTTAATTTTAATTTTTTTTTTTTTAAGTGACCAAATTAAATTCTTTTTATTTTTATTTTTTTTTAATTGTTTTGGAATTCATCATGGGTACAAAGAAACAGGTTACATTGATTCCATTTGTTAGGTAAAGACCCTCTTATAACTGTGTCCTGCCCCCAAAAGGTGTGTCACATGCTGTGATTCCCCACCCCCCTCCCTCCTTCCCTCTCTGTGCTTTCCCTTCCCCCCACCTCCCACCACATACTCAATTATTAATTGTCCTCATATCAGAATTGAGTATATAGGATTCTTGCTTCTCCATTCTTGTGATGTTTTACTAAGAATAATGTGTTCCATTTCCATCCTGGTTAATACAAAGGATGTAAAGTCTCCATCTTTTTTAATGGTTAAATAGTATTCTATGGTATACATGTACCACAACTTGTTAATCCATTCCTGGGTTCATGGGCATTTAGGCTGCTCCCACATTTTGGCAATTGTAAATTGAGCTGTGGTAAACAGTCTAGTGTCCTTATGGTAAAAGGATTTTTTTTTTTCTTCTGGGTAGATGCCAAGTAATGGGATTGCAGGATCAAATGGGAGGTCTGGCTTGAGTTCTTTGAGGTTTCTTCATACTTCCTTCCAAAAAGGTTGTATTAGTTTGCAGTCCCAGCCGCAGTGTAAGTGTTGCCTTCTTTCCACATCCATGCAGTTGTGAGATTTTGTGATGTGGGCTATTCTCACTGGGGTTAGGTGATAGATATTTCAGTGTGGTTTTGATTTGCATTTCTCTAATAATTAGGGATGATGAGCAGTTTTTCATGTTAGCCACTGGTCTGTCTTCTTTAGAGAAGGTCCTATTCATTTCTCTTGCCTAGTGATCTAAGGGATTGTTGGCTTTTTTGATGTTGATTAATTTGAGTTCTCTGTAGAACCTAGTTATCAAGCTTTTGTCCTATTCAATATATGCAAATACTGGCGGGGCCTGCAGCACAGTGGTGAGGGTGGCCCGGGACAGCTAAACAACAATGGCAACTGCAACAAAAAAATAGCCAGACATTGTGGTGGGTGCCTGTAGTCCCAGCTACTTAGGAGGCTGAGGCAAAAGCATCTCTTAAGCCCAAGAGTTTGAGGTTGCTATGAGCTGTGACACCACAGCACTCTACCAAGGGTGACATATTGAGATTCTGTCTCAAAAAATATCCCCTCAAAAACAAAACCCCAAAATATGCGAATATTCCTTCTCATTGTGTAGGTTGTCTGTTTGCTTTTAATTAGGTCCCATTTGTTTATTTTTGTTATTGCAATTGCCATGGAAGTTGTCTTCATAAAGTTTCCCCAGGCTGATATCTTGAAGTGTTTTTTCCCATGGTTTCCTTGAGGATTTTTATTGTTTCATGCCTTAAATTTATGTCTTTCATCCATCTTGAATCAATTTTTGTGAGTGGAGAAAGGTGTGGGTCCAGTTTCAGTCTTTTGCATGTGGATATCCAGTTCTCCCAGCACCATTTATTGAATAGGGGTTCTTGTCCCCCAGTGTATGTTCTGTTTGGTTTATCAAAGATTAGGTGGCTATAAGTTACGAGTTTCGCCGGGGCTGGGTTTGAACCTGCCACCTGTGGTATATGGGGCCAGTGCCCTACTCCTTTGAGCCACAGGCGCTGCCCAAGTTACTAGTTTCATCTCCTGGTTTTCTATTTGGTTCCAGATATCTGTGTCTCTATTTTTGTGCCAAAACAATGTTGTTTTGATCACTATAGCCTTGTAGTACAACCTAAAGTCTGGTAGGCTGATACCCCTGGCTTTGTTTTTCTTACTAAAAATTGCCTTAGCTATATGAAATTTTCTCTGGTTCCATACAAAACGAAGAATTATTTTTTTTCCAAGTCTTAAAAGTATGATGTCGGTATTTTAATAGGGATGGCATTGAATCTGTAGATTGCTTTGGGAAGTATAGACATTTTCACAATGTTGATTCTTCCCAGCCACGAGCATGGTATGTTCTTCCAAATGTTTATATCTTCTGCTATTTCTTTTCTTAGTGTTTTGTAATTTTATTTATAGAGGTCCTTCACCTCTTTTGTTAGGTATATTCCTAGGTATTTCATTTTGTTTGAAGCTACTGTGAAGAGGATTGTGTCCTTAATTCATTTCTCATCTTGGCTGTTATTGGTATATATAAGAGACACTGACTTGTGGACATTGATTTTATATCCTGAGACATTACTGTATTTTTTTTTTTTTATCACTTCCAGGAGTCTTGTAGTTGAGTCTTTGGCATTCTCTAAGTATAGATCTTACCCTCAGCAAAGAGGGAGAGTTTGACCTCCTCTGCCCCCATTTGGATGCCCTTTTTTCTTTCTCTTGCCTGATTGTGTTGACTAGGAGTTCCAGCACTATGTTGAGTAGTAGTGGTGACAGAGGACAACTTTGGTTCCAGTTCTAAAAGGAAAAGCTTTCAGTTTTACTCCATTCAGTAAAATATGAGCTTTGGGGTTGTCATAGATGGCTTCGATCAGTTTAAGAAATGTAATGCCAATGCCTAATTAGAAAGGGATGCTGGATAATATCAAATGCTTTTTCTGCATCTATTGAGAGAATCATATGGTCTTTGTTTTTGCTTCTGTTAATGTGGTGAATTCCGTTTATGGGCTTGCGTATGTTAATCCAGCCTTGCATCCCTGGGATGAAACCTACTTGATCATGATGTATAATTTTTTTGATGATAAGTTGTAATCTATTGGCTAGGATTTTGTTGAGAATTCTTGCATCTATATTCATTAGTGAGATTGGTCTGAAGTTCTCCTTTTAAGTTGGGTCTTTTCCTGGTTTTGGTATCAGGGTAATGTTTGCTTCATAGAACGTGTTAGGGAAGATTCGTTCCTCCTTAATTTTTTGGAATAATTTCTGCAGTACGGGGACAAGCTCTTTGAAGCTTTGATAGAATTCTGGTGTAAAACCATCTGGATGGCAGGTTTTTGTTGGGAGATTTCTTTGATCTCAGTGCTTGAAATAGGTCTATTCAGGAGATCTATTTCTTCCTGGTAAAGTCTAGGGAGAGGGTATGATTCCAAATATTGATCTATTTCCTTCACATTGTGAAATTTCTGGGCGGAGTTTCTTGTAGTATTCAGAGATAATCTCTTATATCTCTGTGGCATCTGTTATTTCCCCTTTATCATTTGTGATTGAGATTACTAGAGATTTTACTTTTCTATTTCTAGTTAATCTGGCCAAAGGTTTATCTATTTTATTTACTTTTTCAAAAAACCCAACTTTTTGCTTCATTAATTTTCTCTCTCTTTTTTTTTTTTTGCAGTGTTTTTTTTGGCCAGGGCTGGGTTTGAACCCGCCACCTCTGGCATATGAGGCCGGTGCCTTACTCCTTTGAGCCATAGGCCCGCCCCTTCATTAATTTTCTGAATGATTTTTTTGTTTTCAGTTTCATTACTCTCTGATTTAATTTTGGCTATTTCTTTTCTTTTGCTAGGTTTAGGGTGCGAGTGTTCTTTTTTTCCAGTTTTATAAAATGGTTTGTGAGTGTGTTTATGTGCTTACTTTCTGTTTTATAAAGGTAAGCATCTAGTGCAATAAATTTTCCTCTCAGGACTGCTTTTGCTCTATCCTAAGAGGTTTTGGTCACTGTGTCTTCATTGTTGTTATGTTTGAGGAAATTAACAAATTCATCTTTTTTTCTTTTTTTTTTTTAGACAGAGTATCTGTAGAGTGGGTACAGTACCCTAGCGTCACAGCTCACAGCAACCTCCAACTCCTGGGCTTAGGTGATTCTCTTGCCTTAGCCTCCCGAGTAGCTGGGACTACAGGCACCTGCCAGGACACCGGGCTATTTTTTGTTGCAGTTTGGCCGGGGCTGGGTTTAAACCTGCTATCCTCAGTATATGGGGCTGACGCCCTACCCACTGAGCCACACGTGCCGCCCAACGAATTCCTCTTTTATGTCTTCCTGATTCCAACTATCTTCAGCCTGAGTTGTTCAGTTTCCAAGACTTTGTGTGGGGATGAACATTTTTGTTGGAGTTGAGTTTCACTTTTATAGGCTTATGGTCTGAGAAGAGACATGGCATAATTGTGTTCCTTTAATTTTGCTGAGGTTTGATTGGTATCCTAGGGTGTGATCTATTTTGGAGTATGTCCCAATAGGGTGTGATCTATTTTAGAGTATGTGCCAGGAGCTGACGAGAAAAAAGTATATTCTTTGGCTTTGGGATGGTGTGTTCTGTATGTATCTATTAATCCCATTTGTTCTAGGGTCACATTAAGTCCTTTGTATCCTTACTTAGTTTCTGTTTAGAGGATCTGTCCAGTTCTGTCAGAGGGGTGTTGAAGTCACAGACTGTTAAGGTGTTATGGGACATCATATTGCTCAAAACCATCAAGGTCTATTTCATAAATCTGGGGGCATTTAAATTAGGTGCATAAATGTTTAAAATTGAGATATCTTCTTGTTGTATGGTTCTTTTGACAAGTCTCACTCTTTTCACCCTGAGTGCCATAGCTCACTACAGCCTCAATCTCTTGGGTTCACGTGATCGTCTTGCTTTAGCCTCCCAAGTAGCTGAGACTACCGGGGCCTGCCATAATGCCTGGGTAGTTTTTCTATTTTTAGTAGAGACAGGTCGTACTTTTGCTCAGGCTGGCGTTGAACTTCTGAGCTCAAGCAAACCACCCACTTTGGCCCCCCAGAATGCTAATTACAGGCGTGGGCCACGAAACAGGAAAATCTGCTATTCTAGTAGTAAAGACTTTGTCATTTGAGTATTTGTTAGAAATGTAAATTCTAACAAATTTGCCTCTTATATTTAGACCTTGAGAACCAGTGAAGTGAACTACTTACTTGGCCTTATTCCCAGTTCTATTGGGGTATAGTCCCAGGTCTATTAAGAAAATACGATTCTTTGGCAAAATTAATTTTTATAAAAAATATTTTTTATATTAATTTATATCTAAATTAATTTTAATATAAATGTCTATTAAGAAAATATCGTCCTTTGACCAAAGACCCTTTCGGAGTGCCTGTGAAGTTGAAATTAGTCATGACTCTTAGTTAATTTAGCTTTTTTCCACTATTCTCAAGTAGACAGTGGAGTTTGCAAGTAATTAAGTAACTAGTACAAAATAAGTTTATTCACTTAGCATAATGTACTCGAGATTTATTCATGTTATTGCATGTAGCAGTAGTCTATTCCTTCTTATTTTTTAGTGGTATTAGTATTCTATTATATGGATATACCACACATTATCCTTGACCAGTTGAAGTATATTTGAGAGTTTGCAGTTTTTGGTAATAAGTAATAAAATTGCTGTAAACATTTGTGTATAGGTCTTTTTGTGAACAGTGTTTTAGATTTTCTTGTTAAATACCTAAGAGTGGAGTTGCTGGATCATATAGTAAGTTTATGTTTATGAGGAACTACAGTATTCCAAAGTGGCCTTGTGCTATAATTTTGATGTGAGGATTTTTATATCTGTGTTCATTTGTATATTGGTAATGCTCTGTCTTATAATGTCTTTGTCTAGTTTATGTATCATATTAATGTTTGCTTCGTAAAATGGGCTAAGAAGTGTTCTCTTCCTCCTCTGTTTGCTAGAAGATGATGTGTAATTGTGTAGGATTAATATTATCTCTTCTTTTTATTTATTTATTTATTTTTTTTGAAGACAGGGTCTCTTCCACCTGGGCTGGAGTGCAGAGCTATCATGATAATTCTATGACTTCAAACTCCAGGGCTTAAGTGTTCCTCCTCCCTCAGCCTCCTATGTAGCTGGGAGGACAGGTGTGTGCCCCACCACATGTGGCTAATTTTTTATTTTTTGTAGGGACAGGGACTTCCTCTTGCTCAGGCTGGTCTATTTTTTTTTTTTTTTTTAATTTACATATGAGTTTTTCCTTTTTTTCCTTTTTTTTTCTTATTTATATTTTTTGAGACAAGAGTGTCACTATGTGGCCCTCTGTAGAGTACTGTGGTGTCACAGCTCACAGCAACCTTAAACTCTTGGGCTTAAGTGATGCTCTTGCTTCAGCCTCCCAAGTAGCTGGGACTATAGGCACCTGCCACACTGCCCAGCTATTTTTTTGTTACAGTTGTCATTGTTGTTTAGCTGGCCCAGGCAGGGTTAAAACTTGCCAGCCTGGGTGTAAGTGGCCAGCACCCTACCCATTGATCGACAGGCGCCACCATTCTCAGGCTGGTCTTGAACTCCTGGTCTCAAGCCATCCTCCTGCCTCAGCCTCCCAAAGTGCTGGGATTATAGGCTGATAAATAAAAGTTTCTTTCTTTCTTTCTTTTTTTTTTTTTTTTTGAGACTAAGTCTCACAGGTGAAACTTACTAAATGCAGAATACAAATGCCTACATACAGTAACTAAGAAAATGCCACGAAGGCTACGTGGAACAGTTTGATGAGAATACTTCAGATTATATATGAAAGCAGCACATTGCTGCCCTTGATTGCACTAATGTACACAACTATGATTTAACAATAAAAATAAATAAATTAAAAAAAGGCACTTATGTTTTTATTTATTTATTTTTATTAAATCATAGCTGTGTACATTGATATGATCATGGGGTATCATACACTAGTTTCACAGACCGGTTGACACATTTACATCACACTGGTTAACATAGTAAAAGGCACTTATGATTAGATTGGCCCCCCTGGACAATCTCCTGATGGATTAACTTACCATTAATAGATTAATAACCTTAATTCCATTTACAAAATCTTTCTTATCATATTCACAATTCTGGTAATTAGGACAGGAAATCTTGGGGGTCCATTTTAAAATTCTGCCTACCATAAGTCAGTTAAGAAATGAATACAGACTGTCAGTCTTACCTTCTCATAGTGACTTTTTTCTTTTTTTTTTTTTTTGAGACAGAGTCTCACTTGGTCACCCTTGGTAGAGTGCCATGGCAACCTCAAACTCTTGGGTTTAAGCATCCATCTTGCCTCAGCCTCCAAAAGTAGCTGGATTATAGGTGCCTGCCATAACGCCTGGCTATTTTTTAGAGACAGAGTCTCTCTTTTGCTCAGGCTGGTCTCAAACTCATGTGCTCAGGCAATCCACCTGCCTGGCCTCCCAAGTGCTGGGATTACAGGCATGAACCACCGCACCCAACCCTTTATCCAGTCCATAGTGACTGTTATTGGTGTACATACTACAAAACAAATAGTCAGCAGAGACACTGTCTCTGGAGAGATCTGAATGTTGACCAGTGGGAATAAAACTTGAGGTTATTCTGGAGCTGGGAATTCACCTATGGATGGGGAGGTCTGGTAAGTGGTGTGAGTGTGAGGAACCTCTTTCATGTTTACATGGATGGAGCTGGAACATATTCTTCTTAGCAAAGTATCTCAGGAATGGAAGAAAAAGTATCCAATGTACTCAGCCCTACTATGAAACTAAATTATAGCTTTCGCATGAAGGCTATAACCCAACTATAGCACAAGACTATGAGGAAAGGTCCAAGGAAGGGGAAGGGAGGGGGAAGGTTTTGGTGGAGGGAGGGTAATGGGTGGGGCCACATCTACTGTGCATCTTAGAATGGGTACAGGTGATTGCACTAATGTACACAGCTATGATTTAACAATAAAAAAAATTATATATATATAAAAAAGAAACATATCAAGTTGTGTCTGCATGGCTCTTCTCTTTTCTCTCTTTTAATATTGCCTGTTCACGTTGCTGCTTGAAGCTATCTGAAGCTCTCCTAGTTCTAAGGGCAGCCCAATTTATGATTCATTCTTTACTCAGAGAACCTCTGCTAAATTTAATTTTTATAAAGCTTTTCTCTTAACTAAAAGTCTGTAAATAACAGGAAATGGGAAAAATCTGAATATCTCAGTGTTTGGTGCTTGCTATTCATAGACTGACTTGTGTGTCAATTAGTAGGACAATGACCACAGGAGGCGTGGAATCATTTTCATTTGAGTAGTGAACATTTTCTCACTCATGTAATATGTGTTAAATATATTTAATGAACACTTTTATAGGTTCTAGGAATAAAGTATTAATAGTAAACAAATATATAATATTCTCATTTACATTTAGTGGAAGTCCGAAAGTAAACAAAGTGAACAGTAAATTAGAGAAATTTATGGGGGGGGGGGGTGAACAATGAAGACAAAGAAAATAAGGTATTTTAGGGTGAGGTTCAATTTTACATATATGGGGGAGGAAAGTCCTCATCCATATGATGAGATTCGAACAAAACATGAAGATAGTAAGAATGGAAGCTATGTAAAAAAACTGGAGAAAAATTCTAGCCAGAAGATACAAAATCTTGGGATCAGAAGTGCCCTTCGTGCTTTCAGGTCATCAAGGAGAGGGGAGGCGGAGGAGTGAACAGGAGTGAACAAGACAGAGTCAGGAGTGAACAGGACAGAGTCTCCGGGTGCTGCAGGAGGCCCACTCCTTTTGAGCAATGAAAGGAATAAGACATGATGTACTTTTAACAGAAGCGATTTGATCTAACATTTTTTGACCACATTCATTTCATAATTGTGGACATTGTATTGACAACCCCATTATCAAGCAGCAGAGGTGGATAAGGATCCGTTTATAAAGACATCGTCCTAATTCAGTTGGGAGATATTAGAGGATTTGACAAAGTGTAGTAGTTGATATGGAGGTGAGACAAAGTAGGATTCTGGGTATTTAAAGGTAGAAGAAAAGGGTTCTTGGTAAAATAGATGTGAGCAAAGTGTTTCTGTAAGTAGAATTTGAAGGATAGAGTAATATTTTCTTACAGGGAGAAAAATTAGAGATGAAACAATTTTGGGTGTAACCAGATCAGAGCATAAGTGTGAGGGCTGTGTCCTGATGCATTTTATTTAGAGGTATGGTCACAATTAGAACCACAATACACCTAAAACTGATATTTTTGTGTTTGATATTTGGTAAAGGTCAAAGTAATACACGTATATGTTTTGAACAATATGAACATTTGGGTGGCACCTGTGGCTCAAAGGAGTAGGGCGCCGGCCCCATATGCCAGAGGAGACGGGTTTGAACCTTGCCCAGGCCAGAAACTACAAAAAAAAAAAAAAAAAAAAAGAAAGAAAGAAAGAAAGAAAGAAAGAAAGAAAGAAAAAAAGAAAAAATGAACATCCAAGCAACATATCAACATTTATTTAAATCCACCAATTTCACTGCAAAGTCATTTTTGTCATAACTTAGGTGACTAATATGTTTCTGGATTTTCATTCTGGCCTCATATCTGTATTGTTCCTTCTTAATAGCTGAGGGTTTAACTAAGATTGAAATGTAGTTTCCAGTTTTATTCTCATTTTACCTAATTATTTTAACTATTGTTGACTATGTTTCTCTATGATTTTTAGAATTTGTCAATATTTACAATAAAATATACTTGGAATTCTTTTAGAATGCTAATAAATAGAGAAATCAATTTTAAAATAATTTTAAAAATTAATTATTGAATCGTATAATTTATAATAAAGTTATATGTGTCCATATATATATAAAAAGAGTATCTGTTAGGGCAATATATATAATATTGTATAGATAACAAATATATATATATATTTTTTTAGAGAATGTGGACAGTTTTATTAATATATTTTTCTTGATGCTAGCTGTAAGTAAACTCTATCATAAGTTTAAAAATCTGTAAAATTTTATTTTATATTGGCTTGTACCTGGGATACATGCAAAAAATTATATATTCCTATAATCAGCAACCTTGCTATATCAATTCATTTATTCTAATAGTTTATAGTTTCTACTGGATTTTTATATATATGTAATACTTTGATTCACTTTTAATTTATTATTTCATTATTTTTCCTTTTGTTAAAAGACTATAGCATAAGGCAATACTACCGGAAAACAGCAACAATAGGTGTCATTATCTTACTTCCAAACTCAAGGGAGGAATTTTCCAATACTTCAACACAGAATATTGTATTTTATGTAGATATTTAAATATGTATTCATCATCAACCTAAGAATATTCCTTCTTTTCATAGTTTGGTATGTTTTTTGTCATTTGAGCTAAAAATTTGTTCTTAAATATATTTTATGTATCCATGGAGATGAGCATATATGTTCCTTTACTTCTTAATGTGGTAAATTACTCACTTCATTTTAATTAGTTACATCATTAAGATTTTTTTTTAGACTTTAGCAGAAATGGAGGAGTAGAAAATTCCAAAAGATCGACTCTTCACAGAAGCATATATAAAAATAAAAATAAAACTGGTTAAAACTGCCAGAATCAATTTTATTGGAATACTGAAAAAAAGTTCAAAGTTATAGAACAGAAACAGTTGTTTATGTAAGAAAAAGATAACAGAAATACAATAGGGAGACTTTGTAGTCTGTTGAATGGTCCATGCCCCACTCTCATCTTTCCTGTTCAGTGACTGGAGAACTGTGGGCCATGTTGGTAGAGTCAGTCCTGGTTCCAGAGGTAGCAAAGGAGACTTTAGATGTGTCTTTCTGTCTGGACCCATTGGGGATTCCCGAATACACTAGGCTCAACTTTTCCCCCTTTTTTCTAAGTCAACACTCCCACAGGGTGTAGAAGAGGCAGATAGAAGATACTCCTCAAAAACAGAAAAGTCAGATGAATTAGTTACTTAGACGTGGCACAAAGACCATCTGTTAGGACAAACAATATAAATATGGAAACGCAAGAACGGAACATCTGGAAAGTGAGAAACATTGGGCATTAAGGGTTTTATAAAGCTGTACATATTTGGAGGAAGATAAAAGGCTGAGCATATGCTCCAAGTTAGGTCAATTCTTAGAATTTGCAGTGCCTTGATCTTAGACTTGTGGCCTCCAGACCTGTGAGAAATAACTGTGTTCCATAAATTACCCAGTCTCTGATATTTTGTTAAAGCAGCACAGCTGAACATTCTTTTTGGTTGCTGTTTCAAAACTCTTCACTGTGCCCTGAAACTCTGATAGGACAGAGCTTTTCTTTTTACTCCCAGGGCCCCTTCACACCTAAAACCTTCTGCTATCTGACAGGTTAATCCAAGTGAAGGATTGCTGGTATTTCAGAGGTCTGGCTTCTGCTAATTGAATTGAAAGAAATTTATCTCCATTTTAATTGATTTATTTTTTTCATTATAATTTTGTTCAAACAATGTACAAAAGTTGTAAATTTAGTAACATATTCAATGATGACTGACTGCCACAAGGGATCTGTCTGCTAAGTATCTGTGACACATCCTACTTACCATCACTTTTAGCCTAAATACACCACCCATGGAGCTGAATTTAGTCATAATTACCTATAAACTAAACAGAAAAAAAGAAAAAGAAATAGACTGGTTGGCGAACATGGACATTTTATATTTTAGAAGCACAGTAATTTACTTTTCATATATTATATATTCATACATGTTAATATTTATGAAAATTGCTAGACATATTACATTCAACATTTTAAGAAAGGCCCAAGGAATATTTTGTGTTAATTTTTTTAATATTAATCTTTTAATTCTGATACAAAATAGTTTTTGCTGCACAAAATTTGCTAACAGAGAACACCCATCTTTACTTGGGTGGCAGTACCTGTCACTCTAACTACAGTGGCTACTTAATAAATAACCATATAAATGAAGACATTTGTAAACATGAGAAGCTTACTACTCTGTCACCTCAGTTTGAGTATAGCAGTTGCATTGATATGGGAAGACATATCTTACCAATAAAACAGCATTTTAAATCCTGCCTTTTTGCAAGTACAGAGAAAGTAGAACTGCACTCCCAGAGTTCAAATTTTATAATAAAAGTCATCGCTTTGTAGTAAGTAAATATTTTCATGCAAACCTCGTGATAGCATGAAAGAACTATTACTTCAGGCCACTGACTATAAATGCCTAATTAGAAATTATGGTATAAAAATATATGACTAACAAACATTTGAAAAAACACTCATGTCTCTGGTTATCAGACAAATGCAAATCAAAACCATGCTGAGGTGTCACCTAATCCAAGTGAGAACAGACCACATCACAAAGTCTCAAAGCTGCAGATGCTGATGTGGATGTGGAGAAAAGGAAACACTTTTACACTGCTGGTGAGACTTCAAACTAATGAAACATTTTTGGAAAGAAGTATGGAGAATCCTCAAAAACTCAAATTAGACCTCTCATTTTATCCTGCAATCCCATTGATGCAGGACAAGGTAGCACCACAACCTGCTGCCTTAGCCCTGGAACTATTGATGCTCCTGCAGATGGAGCAACCAGCTTGCTAGAAGGGCCGGACAACTGCTGGGTAGATGCTGGTGCCTTGCTATCTCCTCCACCTGCACTTCTGACTTGTCAGTTTCATGGAAGGTGCCTTGTTGTCTCTTCCATATGCACTTCTGACTGGTGAATTTCCTGTCAGTTTCCAAGGCCTGACAGTTCATTGGACAGCTGGCTGTAACTGACAAGACTCACGCCCTAGCAGAACAACTCCCCTGCCACTATATAAAACCCTGAGCAGAGAGCTCAAAAGACACACCTTGAGGAAGGAGCAGGAGAGCTTGTTCCGCTCTTGTTCTCTCTCTGCTAGGAGGTTTGGTTTTGTCATTGTAGTAATTTTTGGTTTCTGTAAATAAATCCTGACTTACCACTGATCCTGTGGTCCGTTGATTTATTCTTCAAATCGCCAAGACCAAGAACCTGAAATTCACTATTACTGGGCAGAAGAAAAAAAATCCTTTTTTTCATAAGGATATTTGCATTAGACTGCTTATTGCTTCTCAATTTATAATCACCAAAATGTGGAAACAGTCTAAATGCCCACCAACCCAGGAATGGATTAACAAGCTATGATATATGTATACCATGGAATACTATTCAGCCACTAAAAATATGGAGACTTTACATCTTTTGTATTAACCTGGATAGAGGTAGAACACATTCTTCTCAGTAAAGACTCACAAGAACAGAGAAGAAAGAATACAATGTACTCAACTCTAATATGAGGGCAATAGATGATCTAATGCAAGGGGTGGGTAGGGAAATGAGGGATCAGGGACAGGTGAGATGGGAGGAGATGGGGGTTAATTATCCCCTCTTGGGGATAAGACATAATTACTTTACCTAAATAAAGTAATAATAATAGAGGTAAACTTTCATATGTGAAAATAAATAAATAAAATAAAATGTATGTTTAAAGCAAGAAAAAGGAAAGTGTAATTAATACAGGGTAGGTGGTTCCCCAGCCCTGAGCTGAGGGGAAGACATGCCATCTCTGCCCAGGGGGTGTTGGTGCAGCAGCAGGAGGCAGAGGAGCCAGCTGGCGTGGAGTTGGAGGGTAGGCAGGAGGGGCTGCAGGAGGCTCCAGTAGCTGGAGGGGCCAGACAACTGCTTTGGAGAGACCTCTAAGTTGACAGCTCAGAGAGTTCCCTGGTATTTCCACCACCCCTCTGTCTCCCTCCCTTTGCACTTGTGGCTTAATGGGAACCCCCCCACCCATTTTCTGGGTCTTGTCAATTTCATGTAAGTTTCCTAGGCCTGAGAATGGAAGGGATATATATATATATATATATATATATATATCCCTAGACCCAGGAGGGAAGATTTTTTTTCTGACTTAGGTTTTTCCCTCTGCCGGAATGTCTGGTGCTCTCTCTATATTCTTTTCTGTAAAATAAGTCTTGTCTTATTACTGATCTGTGGTCTGTGGATTCATTCTTGGAATCCCTTAGACCAAAGGTCTACTGAAGAAGAAATTCTAGTAACATAATGCAGTTCTTCCTGTTGAAAGACTTACCAGATTAGAATGCTACGTTTTGTTGTTTTCTTAGAAATATATCTTTTACTCAGTATTTATTTGCATTTATCTTCTGATTTGCCTAATAGTTGTGAAATATTCTCTGTCAAATTTCTTCCCTTTGTCATTATGAGAAAAATATAGAATTTTCTCTTCTTTTTTGTATGTGCAGTAAAAGCTAAAGCTGATTAGAAAAAGATGATCCAGTCGCTCTAATCCTTGGTGAAAATATAACCCAAATATTTTGAAATTATTCTGTTGAAATATGATATAGGTTTTGAGTGTTGATCTAAATTTTTTTCTCTCTGATTGATCATATCCTTTATAATTTAACATGTTGTTATGATGTTATACAGAGTTATTTTTGTCTGTCCATTTTATGATATTGTGATATTCTTAAGTATACATCCTTTCACATCTCTGGCAAATGTCTCACTTGCCAATGTTGAATAAATCTTAGGTGGAAATGTATGAAGGAAAACAGGGAAGTAAAATAAAGTTAGAAAGAGAAAAAAGAAAGGAGAATTTTTTAGTGGTGAAGTCTTTGATTAGGCAATAGTCTACAAAATCATAGCAATATGGATATGAAAGAGTCTGGCCATTCTTTCTGCAATAGAAGAAAATGGAATCAGTGATGCTGGTAATTTTCCATTGGTCTTGTGCTGGTCCCTTTGCTGTTAGACCAAACTACTATAATTTTAGAACTTTAAAACTATGCAGATTTCTTATCTAACAGTTCTTTATGCCAGTGGCCCATTACAGGTCTTAATTGACTAAAATCAAGGAATTGACAGTGTTATGTTTCTATTTTTATAGCCTCTGCCTGATGGCTTCCTTCAACTTATTTTATTTTATTTTATTTCCAATTTTTGGTTTTCCTGGAGCTTGAAACAAATATTTACAATGAACTTAAGCCAAATTTCAAATAAGAATACACCATTGCATAGATAATGCATGTAATTTGTAACAGAGTGTTACCATTCCATAAAATGTGATTTATTTCATTAATCTATAATCATCAAATATATTTGTATGCTATTATTTTTTAACAAATTGTTATCTGTTAATTAATAAAACAAAAATACATATAAATAAATACAAAATACATACAAATACATACAAATAAAAAAATCATTTATTTATTCTCTGTTAAATGTCTTTCTTCATGTAGATACAAGTTTCTGACCTATATTATCTTTTTGTTGTCTCTGAAGGAATTCTTTAAACACTTTTTTTTTTTTTTTTGGCAAGGCAAATGTATTGGTAACCAATTCTCTCGATTTTAGTCTGTCTGAAAAAGTCTTTATTTTTCCTTAATTTTGAAAGATAATTTCACTGAATGAATACAGAAACCTAAGTTGGTGCTTTCTTTTTCTTTTTCTTTTTCTTTTTTAGTATTTTATATTTTGTATAGTTTCTCTCTGAAAAAATGTACAGTTGAATTCTTTTCCTTTTCTCACGAAGGTCATCTTAACTTCTATTATTTATTCATATATTTTTTATTTCTATTCTCCATCCTTCTGCATCTATTACCCATCAGTCCCTGCATCTTGCTCACCTTACCATTAGTATATTAATCATAATTATTTAAAATTTTTGGTCTAATCATTCCAAAATCTCTGCTATATCTCAGTCTGAGGTCTGATACTTATTTTATCTTTTCAAACAGTGTATTTCCTTTTCCTTTTCTGTCCCTTATTTTTCCTTTTAGCATATTTGTTTTGTAATATTTTGTTGAAAGCAGACATGATGTATCTGGTCAAAAGTACAGACAAGTAAATAGGTCTTCAGAGTGAAATTTTGTTAATATGCTAAGTTGTTTACTATGTTTACTGTTTGTGTTGCAGGCTAACATTTCCTCTATTATTTTTTTTAGTTTCCCCTTTGTCTTTTAATTTGAGTGTGAGGCCTGCAGTTCTTTTATCAATTGTCCACTGGTGTACAGGAGTCTGATCCATATGGTGATAATGTGCTGGGGAGAGGGATGCCTTCTGTGAGCCTGGAATCGGGAAGCAGTTTGTGAGTGACTTTGTGCTCCTGGACTGTGACTTTCAGAAGTGCTCCTCAGCTTTTTTTCCACCTTATAGCTTAGACAGGAAGGCTAAAGGAGGATGAAAGGGAGTATTTTCTTTGTTGAAGGTGGTGAGGCTCTGGTAAAATATATATTTTTTTAATGATAGTTTTGTTGAGAACAGAATGCTCTGTGTGTGTTTCAAAATGTTTCCTTTCTCCCTATTCCTGCCAGAAACAGAAGGGATCTCTCTCTGACCTTCACCATGACGACCTGGTTGGGCTTACGGAAGTCACAGCCATGAATGTGTGCCTACCTACTGCCCCGCAAATAACAAAACAAACAGAAAAGTGAGCAGGGCCTCAAAAGGTTTAACTCCCAAGTTGGTTGAAACTGAGCCTCCATCAATTGGGGAATTACATTTTATGTGTTCTGTCAGTTCTGGCTCCAATGTTGAAATTTTGCTCTAAGATGTGGTAGGAACCATAGGTAGATATGTTAACTACCCCTTTCTCCAGTTTTCAGGGCAGTGGTTTGTCTTTGATCCCTCAATTTTTTGTTACATCAGTGGAGACATGTTGATATTGAGTTTCTTCAGATTTTTGCTTACTTTAAGTAAGGAGTGACAACTACATGTCATATCAGAAAGTGAAAGTTCAATCTCTTTTCCATCTTCAAATTAGCAATAACTGGTTGGCTATTTCTTTGGGGATTCACATACTATGAACATCATCTGGGGCCATTATTCTGCTCCATATTCATAGGTTAAAGAAGTTGAATTACGACATAGTTTCCCTTCAGCTGAGATGTTTTCTTTAAGTACTTTTAAAACTTATTTAATTTTTTTTCTCCATCTCTCTCTGTCTCTCTTTCTGTGTTTACCAGTATCAGTTCCATATATAGATTAAAGAGGACTTTGAAAATGGCTTAAATTATTTTGTATGTCTTTGACGTCAAATAGGTAATGGATGGAGAATTACCTGCTGGGATTTAGCTTCATCTCACTCTACTCATCTCACCCTCTAGTTCATCATGAGTGCTGAGGTTTAATTGTGGCAAAACATTACCAGAGACTTCTCCAATAGCTCGCAGAAATATGATATGCTTACATTCTCATCCCTTCCTGAAAAAGTTCTGTGTGAATTCCTGACATTGTCAGTCTATCTTTCACTGTGTCTTCTTCTCCAAGTGATCTTCACTTCTTAGATCCTTCCACATAGATGTAAGACCTCATTCCTATAATATCCACAACTTTGGTAATACTTATCATGGCTCTTTAATGCTGACTTGTTTCTAATAATTGCTATTACTAGAAGGATCAATAATCCTATTTGACAAGTCTCATTAAAAGTAAATAGGCAAAATTTTGCAATTACCTTTGCTTACACACTACCTTCTCCTGAGTCACCTTTTGTAACTAAGTTAAACCTGTTAAGATTTGTGTCTGATTATAGGTATAGAAGTTCAGCATATTTCTGTAATAAAAATTTGCTCATAATTTTTTTCAAATGTTCGTTTTTCTCCAAATTCTCCAGAAAATTGTCAAAACCATCATCTATGGACATATAGAATGCTTTATTTAGTTTCACGGCATTGCATAAAGCAGTGCTATACTTTAGGGAATTTACAATAAAGAAAGGATATAGATGGGCTTATGGTCATGGAATATCCCATTCTTTAAAGTCTTAACTTTAGCTTCTGATTATACTTGTATCATTACACTCACTATCACTGGCCTGCAGAAACCATAGAAAACGCTAATGATTACTGTGGGCTTGGGGTAATGCACACCAAGTTGTAGTTTATACATCAATAATGATCAGTATATAATGTTCTTTCTTCCATAGACTACGTTCTTGCACAGGAGAGTAAAAGAATGAGGGAGGATAAGAGTAAATACTCTTATTATTACGCCTACCAATTTGTCAAGAAAATGTTTGCTTCACTACTTGTTGACGCTGCTGTTTTAGAGATTATCATTTTCCAATGAAGATAAGATTCCTTCCAAAAGACACCAAAATGTCAATGAAAACAAAGTTCCTGCTGCACTAGTAGTTGAATATGCCACCTAGCCACATCGTGATCCTTGTGTCAGTTAACCATCATTAAAAGAAGGAGGTTGTCACACTGGTCAAAGAGGTTTATCCTGACTCCCCAGAGGAATTTAGGTTCCTAACTTTACAGTAAAGTATGCAGACTGTCTGGAATTCAGTATATCCTCTAAAGACTCTCTTAGAATTTTTTTCTTCTAAATGAACACTAAAAATACCCTTTAAAAGCTCAGTACTGGGATGTCTACTAATTCCTTGGATGCTAGAGAAATTAGTATTTAAACCATTCTGTTAGGAACTAACCATGATTAGCTAAGATGGTTTCTGAGATCAAAGAGAATATGAAATTGGAAATAGAACACAGTTCTGAATATCACTGATAACCACATGAGCATCGATGCTTTAGGAATGTTACTGATTAGGGGTATTTGTTTATTGCTTTAAAATGAGTATACTTGTATGTTCACCAACCAATTATTTTTCTTTATCACACTCCCTTTCTCTTAGCAGCTTATGATGTGATAATCATAGTCAACCTTACATCTCAGTATTTAATTGATAGCATGTCAAAAAGGTAGTGATAGCTAGAAAAAAAGGATAAACTTTACCAAATTACGGATTTATGCATCTTCTTTTAGAATGAAGGTTAGTGAATTTTCAGTTGTGTGAGTCACGGTTGCCTCATGGTGTGTGGAAGCAGATGATTGCTATTTTCTGAATTTGAAAATGAAGGTAGTTGCAATAGACATCATGGATGCTGAAATGTGCAGTTGTCATCTTGGTTAAACTTGGTATTCTGTTACTCACAATTGATTCCCTATACAGTTCAAGATAATATCTTCCAATAAAGAACTTGTTATTTCCACTACAGGGACTGGATACCCCTCATTTTTCAGATTTTTCCGTAAGCTGCAACCTCTCCCTCTCTCCCATGGCTTAAGAGAATTGGTTAGTTATGCCTATTTTTAACCTTCTATTCATCCTTCCAAAAACCTTCATTTCAACAGCTTTTCCAAAATGGTAGAAGCTGTAACTCCTCTAAAAATTATTTTCCTATGTGGCAGACAGGCCATAAGTTACCTCCAATAATACACTTCCTCATTTTAATGTCTTTGCTTAATTCCCTCTTCTTGAGTGTGGGTGGAATCTGTGAGCTGCATTTAGCCAGTAGAATATGACAAAATTGATGAGATATGACGCTCTTGATTATGTTACATATATATAAAACTCTCTTAAAAGACTGTAAAGAGGTCTGATCTGCTTCTGCTAGTCTTGAAGAAAGAAAAAAATATACCATGAAATGCCCATGGAGGGGACAACTTTGAAACAAATTGTGTGCAGCCTCTAGGAGCTGCGGTTTCATTCTTACAGCTGCAAGGGAGTGAACTCTGCCAACAGCCACATGAGCTTGGAAGAGAAAACAAGTTTCATAAGGAAACATATTCTGCCTAACACCTTGACTGCAGCTTTGAGAGACTCTGAACAGAGAAAACAGCTAAGCCAATATCTAGGCTGAGGTCTCACAGAAACTAAATAATAAATCTTCTGTCATAAGCTTATAATCCTTCAGTAATTTGTTATAAAGCAATAGAAAATGAATATAACCCATAATACTCACAGTGGTTCTGCTCTCCTGACTGAAGCCTGATTGATTCAGTCATAGTAGTTATTGCAACCAGAATTTTATACTTGTTTCCATACTGTTTTTCTCCACTAAACTAAAAACTTCTCTGTCTCCAGTTTAGGACTATAAGAAAAAAATTAACTAAATACTTCATAAAGACATTTCTTATTTATATCTCTTATATCTGTATATACAAGTATGTAAGGAACCTAATGTGTAGTTTTTGAATGGCAATAACTGATAAATCAATAAATGTATGAGGAAGCTATGATTCCATGTCAGATTTTATTTGATAAATGAGAATGAATCATGATAGTTAAAAATGTCTTCAATCTGCATCAGCACAGTAAGTTGTTAAAATTCTAAATTACCCTCATAAAGATGCTGGATATAAGTTTTAAAAATTCATTTTAATTCTCTTATCATAAGAGTCTTTATGTGCAATGTTTAACATCGGAATTACTTGAAGTTTTTTATTAAAAAACTCAGATTGTTAGACCTCCACTCAAATATAATGGTTTAGAATTCTGCACTTTAGAACCTTAAAATATGTTTATTAAACAAAATCCATAAGAAATTTTTACTGGCACAAATATTCTGGAACATAATGACTTTCCCTTACCCAAAGGAAATGTGTTTTCCACATAGGTAGGCATTTCACTATATATTTAGAAAATCAAAATCATATATACCCACCTTTAGATATTAAGAATTAGTTTGTATGTTGATGTTTAAAATCAGAAAATGATTTAATTGAAGAGATGAAAGCATCTGAATAAAAGAGATCAGCTGACAGATGAAAGAATCTTATAAAAATCATCTGGAGAATCTAGAGATGCAATTTTATAATTTTATTTTGTATATAATAATTAAAAAGTAATACTCTTAATTCACTTGCTTTTTCGAATGCTAAAAAGCACAAAGCAGGGCGGCACCTGTGGCTCAAAGGAGTAGGGTGCCAGCCCCATGTGCCGGAGGTGGCAGGTTCAAATCCAGCCCTGGCCAAAAACTGCAAAAAAAAAAAAAAAAACACAAAACAATCTGCTGGAAGGTTTATAATCTAGGGGTGAACATAGTGTCAGATTACAAGTAGTTTCTCATAATTTAAAAAGAAATCTTGATTTTATCTGTTAATTAGATCACACATTAATAAAAAGTAATATTCCTCTCTTGGTGCTACTGAAAGGATTCCCTTCTGCTATCATTTCATTAGTATAATGGCATATGATAGCAGAAGATGTCAAATGATCATTAAAATCTATTCATCAAAAAATCATAAAAGCAATTTATGAAAAATTCAACAATGAAAAAATACTTTAGAATGCCTTGGTGTATCACAATCAATAATCTATTATTACAGAAAATATCCTGAGGAGCTTTGAATGAAAAATATATTTACATTATACTTACTAGTCAAACATAGTTAAAAAGTTCAAGCCATAAACCATATCTTTATATGTGAATTTTGTTTAATAAAATATTTATTTTTTGATAATTTGAACTTATATAAAGTTTTACTTTGAAAATAATTCCATTTCAAAATTCAAAATAGTTTTCTGTTTTCTTTTACTCCTAAGTTTTTCATGAGAAGTCTAATGTTACTATTATTTTTTGTTTGTTTTTCTTTTTCCTATGTAAATAAATTGATTTTCTCTCTTAAAGACCTTAGACCCTTTTCTTAAACTTAGAGGTTTTAAATACTACCAAGATATTTCAAATGCACTTTTTTTTCTTATCCTTTTAAAAATTTGTTAATTCATTAGTTTAAGCACTTACTTTTATACTCTTGACATTTTTCTTTAGAAACAACAATTGTGTTTTTATGCATTTCACCCTCTTTATACAGTATTAAACTTTTTCGATTTTTTCCTCTATTGTCAATTTTTTCTTAATATATTTTATATATTTGACTTTTAATTCTATGTGCAGAACAATATCCCTAATGTTTTCCTTCCAACTTCTGTATTTTCAATTTTTAAGAGCTGTACTCATGTGTAGATTTTCAAATTGTTCATTTCATAGCATGCATTGTTGGTAAAATATTATTTGTTTTGCAGACACAATATCAATGTTTGCGGACATTATGTTTTACTCTCTAGTTTGTCTGTTAAATAGTTCTTTAAATGGATCTTTCTTGAATTTTACATTACATTATCTATTTACTTCTCTAATATTTTTATCCTTGATTGCCCACAAATGTTTAGAATGTGGAACTTGCTTAAATTTTCGTAAGTAGTCGACTAGTTTCCTTTGCTATTTCATATGTGTGTCTATTTTCCCACTTGTTAATAATCTCAATTTAGGGGAATAAAATGATTGGAAACTCTGTCTATTGTTGGTGTCCATGCTGCCAATGAGCACACGACATTACAGAGTTCGTGAATGGGAGAGAGGGTTTATGTAGGAATACCATGATTTGTGTTTCAATCTTGAGAAAATAATGGTCAGATATTTTGTACATTATAAAATCGAGCTGTACATAGGTGTTTGGGGGTCGAGTCGCTGTTGCCACACAGACAGCCATTTAGCTACTGCCTTATTTCTAGCCTCCCTTTTACTTCTCGTCCTCACTACTTACTCAAATTATGCTCACAGTTTTCCTAGGCTGAAGTACAGCAAATCTTTATCCTGATTCAGTGATTCTGGCTTCTGAATCCGTTCATTGAGCTTCAGAGGTCTGCAGTCCCACCCTCAACTTATCATCCAGAGTGGAATCTCATCTTTGCTTATTATGTTATTTTCATTCTTGTAATATTACACCTCTTAATTATTTTTCTTTTGCTTAAAGTCTTAGAAGGAAAATAAAATAAAATAATATGAATGTTGGCTGTACCGAATTGGAAGTCGGTGTGATATCTCAGTTTCTGATGAATTATGGAGCCTGGTATTGCTGAAAGCTTTAATTGTTTAGCAAGACTGCCATATTGGCATTGCCATCAAATTAACAGGAAGTCACTTCCTTGCTTAACCCATCAGTGATTCTGCCTAATTAGATACAAAGAATGAAACAGGAGGGTGTTGATATTTTCTCTTTCATAGGCATTTATGAAAGTCTGTTTCTAGGACAGTTTTAGATCTTTTGATGCACACAAATAATAGGTACAGTTTGTCCATTATTTATTTACTTTCTACACATGCATGAGGTAAAGCAGTTTATAAGAAGCACTTTACTTAATCCTCACAGCATCCCTTTAAGGTAGATATTGTTGTCTTTACTCTTTACCTAAGGGGACTCTCAGGTAATTGGCAAGGCAGGTTACAAACTATTCTTTTCCTTTCACCTAACATTGTGTTGATCAACTGCAAAATGTTCAAACATTGCTCTCAAATAGTATGCAAGCTACTGAAGGAAACAGAAACATAAACAATCATTTAACATGAATGATGTTCATTCTTCTGCTTTCCCTAATTTCTGCCATTTTACTCCTAGCTTCTTATGGAAAGAGAGAATGACTTTTGGACTCCCCCAAACCAAGCCTATCCATGTTTATTATTTTACTGAAACAGCTCAGTTAGGGGAGGTAGAGTCAGAGAGAAAATGATCTGAATCATTTTCTTAAAGATAATTTTCTACATGTACTTTCTTCCAGGAATTGGAAACTTTTTCCAAAAGAGGAAAACATTTATTCATATTGTGATCTAAATAAATTTTTAAGGATTTATGAAATGAAGTTTAAAACTCTAAAAATAGAATTGCATAGGGCAGATGGTGCATAACTTCACCCTTCCAAATTTCCTATGTCTACTTCTAATCATTTTCAGACAAGGTTATTTTGATTCATTGTGGGAAGATAAAGAGCTGAAGGGCATCAAGTCCAAGAAGCCTCAGCTCAGAACCTTCATATGTAATGTTTATGAGAAGTACAAGAGGAAAAATTTGAACTGAATTAGCTAGCCTTTTCTCTATGACCCTGTGGTGTAAATAAAAATTGCCAATCAACATACCACACTTCCAAACACAGAAGTAGTTGTTGAAAATCCAAGGCTGGGCAAAGAACTTTTGCAAAAAATACATCAACCTAGTGGCTGTGGAATTCCACAGTCCCTGCATGAAATATTTTACATTTTACCTCACAAATGTGAATGGACAGGCAAAAATTACCAGACAAATACAGGGAATAAAAGTCTAAGTCAACAAAAGAAAAAGAAAACGCAACCCAAACAAATAATGCAATATAATTTTCATAATGCGTTGCCATATAGAGAATAGAAGAGATTTTAGAGGAATTCTAATTAGTAGCTTCAGAGAGAGTCACTAAGATATTAGATACATAAAATGGGAATATGCCATTATAAAAAGGAGAAATGGGAGACTGTGAAAGAGTTCTTAAATACTGAGAGTATGATTGCTTAAATAAAATATTTAATAGAAAGTCTAGAAGAAAAAAATAGACTCTTCCACATGCTGGGAAAAAATACAGATGAGTAATAAGAAGGAAACATTGAAATACATGAATCATTAATTTAGGAGGTTAACATTAATCTAAAAGGAATTGCAGAAAAGGAGTACAGAGGAGATGGAAAGGAGAAATTTATCAACAACATAATAAAAGCGAATCTCCCAGATAGGTGAGACATGCCTTGAAATCACAAGTACTTAAGTAGTGCCTAGCAGGATACACTCAAAAAAGATATAAAAAAGGAATACAAGATACGGCCCTTGGAAGATACTAGCAAGATTCAAGATTACAAAAAAATACTTTAAACTTTGTATTTATTTTATTCATTTGTTTATTCATCATATATGAGTGGCATACTCTGGAGAATAAAAGAGTTAAAGTCACTGCACTCCTACAATTTGTACTCTAGTTTAATAGCAGTAAAATGGTTGTAAACAAAAATGTAATATAATTATACTGGTCTGCTTGGGCTATGATGTCATCATATTAAATACAGGTGACATAAACCAGATAAATTTCTTTTCTTGTATTTCTGAGGGCTGGAAATCCCAGAGCAAGGCACTATGGTGTTGGTCTCCGCTGAAGACCCTCTTCCTGGCTGGCAGTGGCTGCCACCTGTTTGTGTCCCCCCACGTGCATCCAGGCATCTCTTCCTAACCTTATAAGGACATCAGTCATATTAAATTAGGGCTCTACTGTGCCGACCTCATTTAATCTCAGTTTCCTTCTTAATGCCCCTATCTCTAGATACTATCACATTGGAACTTACGTATTTAGTATACAAATTTAGAGGAGACACAGTTCCATCCAGAACCATAATTTTAGGTTTAATGAAGCCAAAGAGAGCACAGAATGCAGTAGGGGGAAATGTGGCAGTAAACGTTTTAGGTAGCAACGTAATTGAAGCTATCTGAGATAGTTAATTTTATGTTTAAACTTGATGGAGCCTTGAGGTACCCATATATTTGACCAAGCATTATTCTAGGTGTTTCTGTGAGGGTGTTTTTTGGTGAGTTTAACATTTAAGTTGGTAGACAAGTAACGCAGATTACCCTCTCCAACGTGAGTGGGTCTCATCTAATAAGATGAAGACAGATTATAGCAACAGGACTGGGGAGAGGGGCCCTGGTACAAGAGAATCCTCCTGCCTGTCTGCCTGCCTTTGGACTCAGACACTGGCCTTAAACACAAACTGAAACATCGACTGTTCCTGGGTTTTGATCCTTGCCAGTCTCTGAACTAGAATGACCTTGACTGCTCTTCTGGGTCTCCAGTTAACTGACTCACACTGCAGATCTTGGGGCTTTCCAGCCTCCAGAATCACAGAATCACATAAGCCAATTTCGGATAATAATCTCTCTCTCTCTCTCTCATGTATGGCGGTAAGATTTTATGGATATACACATACATACATTACAAAATGCTATTGTGTCTGCTCCTCTGTGCTCCTCTGGAGGACCTCGACTAGCACATGCTCTATAATGAAAGAATATTTCAGTGGCAGTTCATATACATTGAGACAGAAGAAGAACAGAGCATCCCACTGGAAGAAGCTGTGAGTGCAAAGGTCAGGGCAACAATGAGCTTAGTTGTTGGAAGAACAAGAACGGAGTCAGGGGTTTTGAAACAGAGTGACAGAAAATGATAGAGATGCCTTTGAGATGGTGGTCAGGAGAGTAAGACCATGAGAGATTTGCAGACCAAGATCAAGGGTCTGGATTTTATTTGAAGTGCAATAGAGGGATAGCAGCAGGGCTCAGACTAGAAAGTGTCATCAGCTGCATTGTAGTCTTTCAGGGTTCACATTACGTTCTCTAATGGGAATCTGTACAGATGGTGGGAATGGGGATCTGTACAGAAATAAAAAAAATTTTTAATAAGTTATATGAGAAAACAAGTGATATGATGCAAATCCAGAAACACTGTGAGGCCATTCTGGTCATATACCCAGGCTGTGTAAGGGAAGTTTAACTATTACATTTATTTTAATGTAATCTGTTCTTTAATAATTATTGAGCATTCTGCCTATTCATTTTAGTAAGTTTCAGTGTACTCCTAAGTATTAAATAGCATTTTGTAAAACCCTGTATTTTACAGAGGGAGATTTCAGGTACAGGGAGATGTATTATAAGTATACATTAGATACTTAAAATGGTATATGAATTGATCATTGCAACAGTTTGTTTTATAATGTTAAAGTTTTCCAGACATTTTTATTTTTAAGAATAAGATCCTAAGTGATTCTTAATATTGGGGATCAGCATATTAAGATCAGAAGACTGTAGAAAGGAAGACTCAAATTCTTATGAGAGCTTGAAATTTATTTGGAAAAACCCACGTAAACATTAACATTGTTAATAGAAACATTTTCTGTTATTTCTATAAAACTCCACCATTTTCTACCATGATACAAAATATTTCTTCTCTCTCTCTCTTTCTGTAAAACAAAAGCATCCTTCTACACATACATAAACAATTATTTTCAGAGTAATTAAATTGCATACTCAGGGTAGAAAATTTTTTTAAAAAATTCTCCTCTCTTGGGATACTTTTCTACTTGATTTAAGAAGAGAATGATCTGAGTAGCTCTAAAGTTCTAAGTATTATACACATTCCTCACTCTGCTGATTACCATTGACATTAAAATTATTATTAGTACTATAAGGCTATCTGATGCTAATGAGAACTAATATACTAGATTTCTTAAATTATACTTGAGGTCAGTCTTCTCATGTTATTTGCAACCACATAAAATATTCCAGAGTTCTTTGGATTAATGCATTGCAATTTGTTTATAATTACAAAATATTTTTGTCTGATAATGTCAATTTAGACAATTACATTTGCCTTTGAAATTGTACCTTAGTATCAGAGCAACTTTGTACCTCTGTATTTTAGTCTTTTGATGTTCCTTCCAATGTATCTTGGGGTCATGTGAAAGAGGTTTCAATGTGAAAGATTCCAGGTCAAAAAAAAGAGGATAGTTCTTGACTTGTCATGAGGTTTGGATGTAAATAATGTTTGACAAATAGCTTAGAATGATACACTTAGTATGTAATGAAAAAGAATAAGATGGAATTCATAGATTAAGAAAGCAGGGATGACTATTTTGTCTAATCTGAGGATGAGAGTACATTTAATAAATGAGAATTAGAAATTTAAAGAAAAATCTTAGAGATTTAGCAGATTTGGGGTTGGGGGAAGCATCACATAGTCAGTTTCAACATCAAAAACTGGAAACAAAATGGCAATAAGAAAAAAAATAATTTCCTTGAAATTCAAAAAGTTTGTAATTGTGGCAAGATAGTTGTAGGAAATTAATATGTCACCTCTCTATTTTCTCAAATATTTTTATCAATATTAAGTTTACATTAAGAAGTGTACATAATAGTGCCACCACATTTTACAAGATTTTTTTTTACCAATACTCACTTTTATCAGGAGTATATAAGAATTAAAGTTTCTCCATACCTTGATAATACTTTTTAATTTCTGTCAGTGTGGTGTTTGTGATGTGACATTTTGAATTTTAATTTGATGCCTAATAGTTTTGAATATCTTTTATGTTCCCATTGGCCTTTGTGATATAGTCTTTTGCAATGGGTGTATTCATTTCTTTAACTTATTCCTAACTATCTCATCTTTGTTTCTTATAGATTTGTATAAGGTCCTTTATACAATGGACCTTTGGTATTATCAACTCCAAATTTTTTTGTCATAGTCAGCAATTTCCAATTTTACTCCACTATGTTTTCTCATGAATAGAAGTTCTCATTGTGAGGGAAGTCTAATTTATTGATTCTTCTAAATACATATTTACAGCACTTTTAAAATAAGTATTTACCCCCTCACCAAGTTTACACAGAGAGCTGATGTTATATTCTATAAGCTTTATTATTTTAGCTTTCTTTTACTTTTTATGTCCAAAATCAATATGATTTATTTTTAAAGTTTCAATGTAGGTCCAAATTTATTTATTAAGTCTTTATTTATCTATTTATTCATTTTCTAATAACAATAACCAATCAAATTTGTCTTAAATCTATATAGTTTGTCTACCAACATTTCTTCTCTTTGCTGCAACTAGACCACATTTTGCTTCCCCAGCCCTGTGGGACTGCAATCTATCATCTCAGCTTGATTTTCCTGCTGGGCCTTTGGACTACTTTCCTCTGACCTAGTGAAAGAAAATGTGAAATACAGAAAAATAAAAGACTGGTAGAGCCAGATCCTGAAAGAGGAGAGAGCAAATAGGTTTTAGATCATGTGGAAAATTTTGGTGAAAATGGTCATCACTTACTCAGAAACTTGGAGGCAATGGATGGGAACTGGCACAGAGAGACTTCACTGGGAATGAGAAGAAATCACTGGAGTTAAACTTTTGTGTTTAGTTCAAGGTGAGATTAGCTCAGAATCAAAGAGTGATGAGAACATAGAAAATTTTTCTAGCAGAAGAATGAAGATGTGAAGGTGATTTAATTAAGTTGGAGAAATTAAATCATTGTCTCTCTTGTTTGAGAAATACAAGATTTTACCAACACTCATCATATACAAAAAATATTCTACATCTTCATAAACAATAATCATTTGGGGCATAATCTTTCAATGCCTTGGTTATAATTTGAAGTTAAACAGATGTGATATTCCTTAGAACCTCATCATGGGCACCAATAATATAAATAATATAATGCTATTATTTTAACATAATGATATACTAATATAAATGCTTTGTCTCAAATACTTTATTATTTAAACCTCCTAAGTTAGCTATTAATTTAAATAAATGCATAGGATATACATCTCTGTAAGTGTGTTCATTGCAAGGTTTGCAATTTTTGTATTTGCAATATCAAGGAAGAATGAAACATTACATATAATCTGGCAATGAAGATGTCGAGGATGATGGTATTCCTTGTATTATTGATTCTGTTATGTAAAATGGCTACAAAAGAGTTATATATTTTTAATTTTCCCTTGGATTCATTCTCTAAATTTTCTATCTTGTCTGCGTTCCAGAATTAATACTTGTTGGACCTCATTGAAGTGAAATCCTTCCTCTCTTGCTGTTCTTGGGCTTATCTAACAGCACAGAGGAAATGTGTGTGTGCAGGTGTGCATGTGGGTGTGTGGGTGGGTGTGAGCCATTTATTTCCCCATTGCTAGTTTGTTGAAAGTGTTGAAAATGACTGAATGGCTGTGTTCACCATCTGAGGTCTTAGCTTTTGTCAGTTACCTTTTTTTTCAGATATCAGATGTCTTTTCTCATAGCTTTAGATCTTACTAGTTTCAATACCTGTTCTCTCTTCTTGTGGCTTTTAACGTAGTTCTAATATTTTCATTGGTATAAAGTTCCAGGTGTTCATTATTGCAAGTCCCTGGCATTTGTTGGTTGCTCATACTTTACAAATACTACTTCAACCATTTTTATTGCATGCACTTTGACTAGTACAGGGAATAAAGTAAGTTTTCCAAATTCATTTTTGCAAAAGAAGATGTATTTTGTTATGGAAGAAAACAGACACCTTCAATGTGACTATTTATGTTAAGTATCCCATAAAGGAATAACAAATTTGACACAGTGTTTTAAAGAATGAAGTTTAAACTGTAAATTAATTGTATTATAAATTAATTTTACAATGTAACTCATCTTTTTATTAGTTTCTATATTTCTAGTCTATTCTGTGAATTTAGTTTAAATAACAATTTCAAAATTGCTTCTGACATCTCATTTTCAAGCAGAACTGAATGAATTTTCTATTCAGTTAGTCTTTCAAAACAGTTTAAAACTCTTTAATGTACTAAATAATTAGGATAAAAGTGAAACATTTTTTGAATTAGAGAAAAATCACACAACTATTGAGATTTGTCGATACATTTATGTACTTATGTTTATAATGTACTATTTGAAGACATATATATATATATCTTATTATACAGATTAAGTTTCTTTTTACTGACAATATGATAAAACCATTTTTAAATAAAGGAGTTATTAAAATTTGATCATAGATCAATTTTTTCATGAATTCATGGGAATCTGAGATGATAATTATCTCCAAACAGAAATGCTACAGAGATCAGTGTTTCTTCACAGTTGAATATAAAAGACTTGCATGTTTGATAAATTGATACCTCCTTTGTTTTAATTAAGCTCAACTACAAAGAAGAGTTAGACATAGAAACTAAATTCTCTTGACATAAAATTATGAAAAAATGGAAATATATTTTATTAGTAGTATGTAGAGCGATCACAAACAGATGAGATTGCCTGTACATATGGCTTACTTGTTTTTTTTTGAATACATTTTTGCATGTGATAATGAAGTTGTTTCTTACATTTAAAAGCAAGATACCCCTTTAGAGGGACTTCAGGTGACAAAAATATTATAGAATCTGTCCTATATTTTATAGAATTACTGAATTTTAACCTTGCTGAAAATGAACTAATAATGCAATATATTGAAGGAATGTTGTCAAGTAAAAAAAAATTGACAGTGTAAATAACTGAAGTATTGAGGTCATCATCATCTGTTCTTTTTCTCCCAAGATCTGTTGAACTTCCATGCTTTCATTTTACCTTGAGATGGGATAGATAAGTCTTATCAATGTGATTGCTTTAAATTAATTTTAGCCTACTTCTGTATCAGAGCTTTATGTAGATTCTTGTCATTATGAATTTCAAAATTATTTTGATCTGCATGTACTCACTTGACCCTCAATCAGTTTTATTACACCTCTTTCATGACTTTGTCCTTTTATTTTCTACTATTTCCAGTATGTCTTTCTAGGATTCCCCTGACGCTCACGGGTATACATATAAACTATTGCTCTTGAAGAAATGAGTTATATCCTGACATGGACAGAACCCCCAGGCCTACCCTTATCATGCCAGCTCTATCCAATAGGCAGAAAATTAGAAGCCTGGTGCATCCTTTTTGCAATATCATACTGCATCATTAATGCCAATGTTCAAAGAAGGGTTGTCACCATCTAACTGCATTTACTCACTTGTATCTAACTTTAAAGGGGATTATACACATGCCTCCATATTTCAGAGTCTCCTTTTTATTTAGTATTTTTATTAATACTATTTTAATTGATGAAGTATAATTATATATCTATAGAATAGGATGAGATGTTTTAACATATGTAAAATAATGTGGATTGACTAGGTGGAGCTAATTAAAATATCAATCCCCTCTCTTATTTATCATTTTTTTGTGAGATGTTTGAGAGTTACTCCTTAGTCACTTTGAAATCTATAATGCATTCATATTGCCACTAGTCTCACCTCTGTGCAATAGATCTCAAAACTGATTCCTCTTGTCTTTCTAGAATGTAAACTAATGTTGGTGAGGATGGAGAGAAATTAGAACTCATCTTGATTGTTGGTGGTGATGACAATTAGTATAGCCATTATGGAAAAGGGCACAGAGGTTCCTCAAAAAACTAAAAGCAGGACTACCATATGATCCAGAAATCCTTCTTCATACAGGTGAATTGAAATCAATGTGTCAAAGGGATATCTGCTTTCCATGTTCATAGTGGCATAACTCATAATAGGGAAGGTATAAAATAAACCTAAATGTCCATCCCCAGATGGGTGGGTAAGAAAATGTGGTATGTTATGTCTGGTAGAATACTCTACAGCCTTCAAAATGAACAAAATTCTATTACTTGAGACGCCATAAATGAATCTGGAATAATATATTCTAAGGAAAATAAGCGAGGCACAGAAAGACAAATACTAAATAATCTCACTCAAATATATAAGGTAAAAATGTTGAATTCATATTAAGTAGATGACTCCCAGAGCTGTGTAGATAGAACAAGAGGTTTGTGATCATTTTGGTTTTATTTACATGTATTGTTTTGAAACATTAGAGATAAAAGTCGTGGAATGATGAACCACTAATTGGCTAAATAATTTTTAACACTTGATATTTATGGCTGACCTGATAAAATGATTTGGAGTTCTCATAGGAGTTTGTGTAGACCGTCAGAACTACACAATTTGCCTCAAAATTTGTCTTGTTACGTACCTTGATTTAGATTTGTCTTTCTTGGTTTCAACTTCAGCCCTACTCTCTTTTTTCTTTAACAATCTTTTTATTCTCTCTGGATTCCATGAATAATTTTGCACTTTAACTCCAGTATTTTTAAAACTTATCAAATAGTGTTTAATATCTTGATCACATAATCTAAAAGCCAAGTTTACCTCTATAATAGAAA
The DNA here is from genome assembly GCA_963574355.1 of Loris lydekkerianus. Lineage (NCBI taxonomy): Eukaryota > Metazoa > Chordata > Mammalia > Primates > Lorisidae > Loris > Loris lydekkerianus. The sequence continues at coordinate 3,370 of CAUYPK010087611.1, read as the reverse complement.
AACATCTTATTTTGTTCTCTAAGTATATTTATTATATTTATAGGTATTTGACCTTTTATAGTTATAGTTTATAAAGAAATGATTCATTACTTTATAGAAATAAAATAAAGGGCAATTACTGAAAAGTTTCTGTATACTAATAATAAAGTAGCTTTTGACTCTAAGTAAATTAAATTAAGAAAAAAAGATAATATAAAAGTTGTCTTAGTATATAAAATTGTCTTATGGGACAATGAACAAGAACTCAATTACCCTTGTTCCAGAATTCTGATGAAGAAAATTGTGAGGTGGTAGTTTGGTATAATACATATGTTTAAAATAATGAATATATATTTCTTTCTACTAAGCAGCATTTATATCTATGAGTAAGCAGCATTTATATCTATGAGTACACACACACACATATACATACAAAGAGAGAGAGAGTTTTGAGAAAAATGTATAGAGTGATATATGTAACAATGCTAATTCACAGCAAAAATCATAAAAGAAATACAAGACAGACTTGAAATGGTACGGTGATCAGAATTATAAGATTGCCCACAAGACAGATTTCTTGGACCTTGTCTACAAACCATGTGAAGGAGACATGGAAATATGATGGGCTATCACTCCTGTAATTAGGTTACTAGGCAGTTAACTTTCATTTAATCTATAGAAGTGTGGCCCTGACCTATTCAAGTGAGTCCTTAAAATGATGAAAACCCACTTCAATTAAGATTCAATGTCCATGAGGATGAGAGAGACTATGGAGGAAGCAAAGTAGCAAAGTCATAAACATGACTTTCAGTAGCTCAGAAAATGTCATCCATAGCAGGTACCAGAAATTTATATCTCAGTTGCTGAAATTTCTCAACCAACCTCTCGATTTCAGACTTGTGGAACAATGAACAGAGAACTCAGTCACCCATGTCTCAGACTTTTGATCTACAAAACTGTGAAATAATAAATAGATGGTGTCTGTTATAATATACTATTTTAAATAGAAGAAAGTATTTCTTATTTTTAAATTATAGAAATTTCACCTACCATATAAGCATGTAACTTAAGATCTACTTTTTAGCAGATTTTTAAGTGCAGAATACGATCTAGTTAATCAAAGGTAGTATGTTGTACAGCAGATCACTAAAACTTTATTCATTTTTTATAACTGAAACTTTATATAAATTTAAAATAAGTCATCATTTTCCTTATCTCCCAGCCCCTGGAAGTACCAATTTTTTCCTTGCTTCTGTGACTTTGACTACTTTAGATGCCTCATAGAATTGAAAGCATGCAGTATTTGTCCACTTATAACTGGCTTATTTGACTTACCATCATATCCTCAAAATCATCCACGTCTCCTATGGTAGGATTTCATACTTACTTAAGGCTGGATAATATTCCACAGTGTGTATATACCACAGGTTCTTCATACCTCCATCAGTGAACATTTTCGTTGTCTCCACATCTTGTCTATAGAGTGCTGCAGTGAAAAAGAAGTACCACCATCTTTTTGAGATGATGATTTAAATTATTTTGGGTAAATACCCAGAAGTAAGATTGCCGGATTATATGTGAGTCCTATTTTTAATTTCTTTGGAGAACCTTCATACTGTTTTTCACAATGGTTGTACCATTTTGGATTTACACCAACAGTGCACATAGGTTCCCAATTCCCCACATTCTAACCAACACTTGCCTTTTGTTTTTATGATGATAACCACTCTAACAGGTATGTTAGCTTACTTATTCATACAATGACTAGTAGTGAATATCTGCTATGAAACAGGTAGTACTCTCAGTGGCAAGATATAGCAGTGAATCCCTTTGGAGATAACACACAATTGGATTTTCTTTTCTTTTATTCGTTTATTTTTTTGAGACGGAGTCTCACTCTGACCCTTGGTAGAGTGCCATGGCTTTATAGCTCACAGCAACCTCAAACCCATGGGCTTGAGCAATCTACTTGCCCCCCAAGTACTGGGACTACAGTCATGCACCACTACAATGACTAGTTTTTCTATTTTTAGTAGAGACAAGGTTTCACTCTTGCTTGTGCTGGTCATGAACTCCAGAGCTCAAGTAATCCACCCTTCTTGGCTTCTGTGAGGGCCAGGACTACATTTATAGGACTCTGAGCTCCTGAGCCAGGCCATACTCAATTGGATTTTGATAATACTTTCTTTATACTTTGTTAGCCAATCAGACATAATTTTTTAGTGTTCTTGTTTAGATATGTTTATTTGATCAGAAAATCTGTATAAGCATGGTATTAATTTATTGTACTTCATATATATTTGATTAAATATTTAAAGTAAAAATACGGAGAAAGTTATACATGATCAGCATTCTGCATAAATCCTTTACTTTGTCATAAAACTTTAAATTATCCTTTTTATACTGATTCTCTAATATATTTCTATAATTTATATTAAAGTAAGGAAATGTACATTCCAAGTGTAACCACATTTAAAACAAATGAGTGAGGCACCATCTAATCTGTTGGGAGCTAGGCTAGAACAAAAATGCAGAGGAAAAGCTAATTCATTTTCTCTTCTGGACCTGAGATACCCACATCTCCTGCCTTTGACATTAATATTCAGCTTCTCTGACATTTGGACTCTGGACCTTGCACCAACTGGGTTCCCAGGTTTCCAGGCCTTCGACCTCACATTGAGTTCCACCTCGGACTCCTTTGCTTCTCTGGCCAGCAGTCTTGGCCTGAGCCATGTAATCGGCTTCTCTCAATCTCCCTCTTGCAAGAAACTTGTGACTGAGTTCAAGCCATGTATGAGCCAATTCTCATAATGAATCCTCGCTCATATATTTATAAATCTGTATCTACCCATATCTGTATCTTTATCTTTATGTACATCTATCTTTTTAGTTATGTTTCTCTGGAGAACTCTAATATATATGCATATTTTCACACTTATATCAATGGTTTTCTGTACCTAAAAATATTTTAGTAAACATTTACATTAGTCATATTTTCTACAAATACTAGCTTAGTGGAATTCCTCTTCAACTATATAGTGAATTCCAAGAAGACCTACAATCTGAGATGCAAACGTAATATAATCCACAATACACTAAAATATTCAAACAATATTTTTAATGTGATGGACTAAAAAAAGTGTTTGATATATTTTGTTTTACTACTGAATTGTAAAAAATGTAATAGGAATCTGTAGTATCCTATAGCTAAATCTTTATACACTTTAGGTACTGTAAGAAAACAGGTTATGCAGAGAGATCTGCAGTTATTCTGATATTCTTCCCCTTGTAGGTAATGGTTTTCTTTCGTCTGGCAGCTTTCAGAATTTTCTCCTTCATATTAACTTTAGTGAAATTGATTACGATGTGTCTGGGGGATGTCTTATTCGGG
>CAUYPK010087610.1:0-10475 GCA_963574355.1 Loris lydekkerianus | reverse complement strand
AAGCAGACAGCCCTCAGAATGGGAGAAAATATTTGCAGGTTATACCTCCGATAAGGGTCTAATAACCAGAATCCACAGAGAACTCAAATTTATTAGCAAGAAAAGAACATGTGACCCCATTTCAGGGTGGGTAAGGGACTTATATCATTATTTTCAATAAAATTGTGGCATATAACTTGAAATTCATGATACCAAACAGTAAATTGAACAGGAGTCACAACAGCTTTTATCAATAATTTCCAATCCCCAGGGGTTATTAAGCCCTTTAAATTCCATTCTCTTTTACAGTAGATCTTATTTGTTTACAAAATAGAAAATGGGATTTTTTTTTTTTTTCATGATGAGCACTATAGTTATCACAGAATACAGGGAAATTCTGGGAAATGGCAGCATCCATTTCAGCCCTTTCTCGTAAACAGTTTTCTATGATACTTTCAAATTGTGAACAGGGATGCTTATTTAATTCAACCAGAAGAGGGGAAACTGATGGAAAAGTCCCTATGGTGTTTGAAATAAAAGGATTCTTTTCCTCTGGGGGTAATATTTTGGAGGGTCAGATTTTGATTTGACTAGGATGAGCTAAATGATGAAAAGTGACTCACCCTAGAGATTGTCATAGCCAATGTCCTGTTATCTCTCAGTCTTCTACATTTAAAATGCCTTCCTCTGGGTACCATGGGCAGTGACACTGAATTACCTTTAATAAATCTGTTAATTGACTACCTGTGACTTTACATGCAGCTGCACAGTTTAAACCCTGCAACTGCAGTTTATTGGTTTTTTACTTTTTGGTAAGATTATTGCCTATGCTGTTGATGGCTCAGGGGAAAAAAGGAGACAATAATAAAGAATGAATAAAAGATTTAAAAAGAGCTTTTGACCAGGGGAAAATTTTCAAAAGATCCCTGCAAGTGGGGTTTCTGTATAAAGTGGCAAAGATCTCAAAGACAATGAAAGGGAGGAAAGGGGAACATGGTAGATATCTCAATAATATTTATAAAAACTGTTGAAATTGGGAGAAACAAAACATTTGCTCATGAAATGAAAGACAAAAAGAAAGCAAACAAATCCAAATGAACACACATACATTTAAAAGACATAGGAGGCATTTGAAAGCCACAGATCCCTATGCACACTGCTTTCAGGGTTGCAAGCAGTCCTTCAGCCTTCCTGAAATGGAAAATGAAAGGAAGCCTCTGGCCCTATTGACTACTGGTTGGTCAGTATAAGCCCCCAACGTGAACCTGACCCTGTTGGAACCCAGAATGGTACTGCCTTATGCCATATGAAGTTCCCCAGAAGGGGAAAAAAGTTACAGCCTTCTTGCCATAGAAAATGAAAGGAAGACTCCTGTGTTTGTTTACTGGCAGGTAGTTATAAGGCCCTGACATGGATTTAACCCCCATTGGAACCCAGAATGGAAGCTGGGGCAGATTGCCTTGTGCTGTATGAGGTCCAGGAAGAGAGAAAAAGGAGAAGAATAAAAGAAATCTCTTGTGCCTGTTACCCTAACTTCAGTTCCATCTCGGGCTGCCATGCTGTCCCTACAGTATATGTTATCCCTTACTGGGATGACTGCAGCTCTTTTTCCCTTTCACCTGGGCTTTGGGAGATTGGCACCTCCTTCCTTCTGCTGTGGACCAGCTGAACTGGGAGTCTTAGGGTTCTCATAGGGAGTACCACCTGTTATTGTTCACCCTCCCATTGATTTACTTGGAACCTGGGTAAAGTGGAGGTCAGTGTGACAAATAAAGTTTCTCATACTCAGCTATTGCCAGGCAATAACTGATGAGGCTCAGGGATGCAAGCACAGACCCAGATTAAAGATGTGACAGGAAAATGCCACATACTCTGAAATATCATCAGGCCCTTTATGGTGTTTAAATAATCATTTACAATATAGCATTAGCTGATTTATGATGATTCTTTAGGAGTCAAAGAAACCATGTCCTCATATGTGTAAGACAAAAGGGGAATAATGTATAGAGGATTGGACAAGGGACTTGGGTTAGAATTAACTTTTAAAAGGAGAACAATTCTTGGCTGGTGCCTGAGGCTCAGTGTGTAGGGCACCAGCCCCATATACTAACAGTGGCGAGTTCAAACCCAGCCCCAGCCAAACTGCAACACAAAAAAAGTAGCCGGGCATTGTGGTAGGCACCTGTAGTCCCAGCTACTTGCAAGGCTGATAAGCCCAAGAGCTCGAGGTTGCTGTGAGCTATGATATCACAGCACTCTACTGAGGGCAACAAAGTGAAACTCTGTCTCTAAAAATAAATAAATAAATAAACAAATAAATAAATAGAACAATTCTCTTGCCCACATAGAAAAGGAATTTTTTTTTTTTTTTTTCTTATTGACTAGTTTGAGCTCTCTGTGGATTCCAGTTATCAGACCTTTGTCAGAAGCATAACCAGCAAATGTCTTTTCCCATTCTGAAGGCTGTCTATTTGCTTTATTTATTGTGCTCTTGGCTGTGCAGAAGCTGTTTAGTTTGATCAGATCCCAGAAATATAATTTTGGTGTTGCTTCAATTGCCCAGGGGGTCTCCCTCATAAAAATTTCTCCCAGGCCAATCAAGTGTTTTTCCTGCACTATCTTCTAATATATTTATAGTTTCATGTCTTAAGTTTAAATCTTTTATCCAGTGAGAAATTTCCCTTAAGAAGATAGACACATGCCTTTCAAACAGATGAAACAATGCTCACCATCTTTATTCATCAGAGAAATGAAAATCAAAACCACTTTGAGATATCGTCTAACTCCAGTAAGATTAGCCCCCATAACAAAATCCCAAAACTACAGATGTTGGTGTGGATGTGGAGAGAAGGGGACACTTCTACACTGCTGATAGGAATGCAAGCTAATATGGCCTTTTTGGAAAGAACTTTGGAGAATACTCAAGGAAGTAAAAGTGGACCTACCATTTGATCCTGCAACCCACCCCCCACTAGGTATTCACCCAGATGACCAAAATCATTTTACAACAAAGACATTTTCACCAGAATGTTTACTGCAGCTCAATTCATAATTGCCAAGTCATGGAAGCAACCCAAGTGCCCATCGACCCATGAATGGATTAACAAATTGTGGTATATGTTACACCACAAAATACTATGTAGCCATAAAAAAAATGGAGACTTCACATCGTTTATGTTTACCTGGATGGCTGGAATGTATTCTTCTTAGTAAATTATGACGAGAATGGAAAAAAATCACCTATGTGTTCAATACTACTATGAAATCAGTATATAATCACCTACATATTCAGGAGAATGGTAAACATAACTATAGACCAGAAAGGAGGGAAGAGAGACGAAAGGGAAGGGGAGGGGGGAGGCCAGGAGGAGGACTGGTTTTGGGGGGATCCAACGTAATGTACATTATGCAATGATACATTTCTATACTATTAAGAATACAGTGTGAATGTTTTTGCCACAAGAAATAAGTAATCAAGGAGATGACTATGTTAATCAGTTAGATGTAAGCATTCCACATTGTGTATCAAATCAGTACATTGTACCCCATAAATGCATTAATGTACACAGTTATTATTTAATAAATAATTAAAAATAAAAACAAATAAAATGAGAGCACTGTTATCCTTTAATCTATACTGCTAATGTACTCCAGCCCAAATGGCTACTTTCTAATCTAATCTTTTCATTTGTTCAAAACCGTTTAAGTATTTTATTCTTTTCACTGTATTCAGCTTTCAAGATAAGTTGCAAGCTCTTGCCATTTGAACCCCTCACAAATGGTTTACTGCTATCCCTTCCTTTATAATTTTTCCATCCTATCCCCACATATTCCTAGGTATTTTATTTTCTTTGTAGCTTTTATATATGATATTGAGGGTTTTTTTTTTTTTTTTTGTATTGGAAAATTCTTTTTTCTCAAGTAACCTAAGAGGTAAACACATTTATTTTTATTATCCTTCAAATAGAACACATACGAAATATTTTTGCACGTGTGAAAAACATCACCATAAATAGGAAATTAATGAAATTCATGCTTTTACTGTGTTGTTTATAACACAAGCCAGAAACTTGGGAATCACCCTTGACCATGTTCTCAACAACCAAACCCAATTAATTATCACTTTTTACCCTGCCTGAAACCACCTTTGAAGCACTAAAATCCATTCCTATCCCTTTAACCACTGCTCTAATGTAATTTCCAAACTGCAGCCCAGGAAAACACCTTAAAACAGGATTAATTTCATTTCTCTTGCTGTAGAAGCAACAGAAAGATAAGTAAAGTGCCCAAGGCTACGTGGCCAGAAAATGGCAGAGGGAGGATTTAAATCCTGCTCATTTTAGTTAGGAGTTAAGGTCTTACACACCCACCATCCCATCTTGGGTGATACTGGAAAAGGCTCAGCACTGCCTCCCATAGGATAACCTGGGTAAAGAGATTTATTTAAATCACCACCTCAACTCCTTTATCTAACTCCTAGTTATCCAGAATCTGAGCGCAAACCACTTTCCAAGAACTGCCTTTCTAACACCCTGCACTAAGACAGCAAATCCTAGTATCTGTTCTCCCTGTATTTTCATACATTTCTACTAACATATGTCCTCCACTAGACTGTGACCTCTACAAGAGCAAGGGCCTGCTTAGCCCACTGTTTACAATGCACCTTGCCCACCCTGGTTCTCTCCCTATCCATTCCTCAGTGAATGATAGGTCACCAATGACAAGATCTCTCATCTTTCCTTCCATCAATGGGCAATCTGGCTTCTGACCCCACCCTTAGGGCTGTGTGTGAGCCAGATACGGGAGGAAAGAGACCAGTTCTGGCCCACCAATCCGTGATGGCCTTCTCCATGGAAAAGAATGAAAGAGATGTAAGTTACTCAAGACCTCAATCCCTGGGGCCAGTGAATGGATCACAAGCAAGCCCCTTCTGCCCTTGAGTTTCATTTTTATTTTTCATTTATGCATAAATATGTATACTTAAATCTTTAATTCATAGGCTGGCTGGGCAACAGTGGGGGTGCAACTGGTGGGTGGCTATACTCAAGCACTGGGGAGCTGGGCCAGGTATACCCCCAGACTTCAGCTTATTTTCTCCAGGGTGTGTGAGCTCTACTCCCAGTGCTGCAAGACAGCCAGGGGAAAAGGAAACAGCCCCAGTAGATCTACATCCTCCTGTACCTCTAGCAACATCTTGTGTCACCTTAATCCCAGTAAGTCCTGGGCTCCAAGTGTCTCCTGGAGGGGGGCTGAGGGCTCAGTGCAGCCTAAACTCCCTGCCTCTGTTTTTTAATGATACCTTCTCCCCTCCCTCCAGGCCTGGGTGGAGGGCACCTGGGTGTCTACCTCTGGTACATTGAGGCCACTAATGACACAGACCAAAGCTGCCAAGCAGTACAGGGTCGGGGTAGGAGTACAAGGGCAGAGGAAGGCATAGCCAAGGCCGTGTGACTTTTCCAGGGTCCCAGAATGGTCTCCAGAGATCCAGCTTCTGTCTTTGGTAGCAATGAGCATTCAGAATCCTCTACTCCACAACAGAGGTAGGGAACCTGCAGGCACCTCTGAACCCTTAGTGTGCCACACAGGTCATGAACATGTCCCACAAACAGAAACTCCCACAAGTCTTCAGGTCTAACTCAGGCACCTCCCTGAGAACTCTGTCCTTCCTGGAATATTCTGTAATTGTCTTCATGCTACTCACTATGGGTCCCCACAGCCTTGGAGCTTTGTGTGGTGGGCTCAAAAAATACTTTCTGAATGAATGGAACTTGAGGCTGGCTCTCTTCTGAGCAGTTGCCAGATCCAGTGTCCTCAGTCTAGAATCCTCTTCTCTCTTCATTCAGCTGTTTCAGTTTATTTCAAAATTTGAGGGATTACTAGATGTTGTCACATTACCAGGTTCAAGGGTCACCACTGCCAGAAAGCCTTGCTGACCCTCCTCTTTGGCAACTTCTTTTTCCCAAGGGATTGTAAGCCCCTAGGCCAAGAAGATCCCTTAAACATAGAAACCAGACCTGATTCATCATGTCTCTGTGCTTGGCACAAATTGGGTTCACGAAACACCTACGGAAGACACCATCTCTTAGAGGAGAAACCACCTCTGAAGAAGATATGTCTGCACTTGATAACTTGGCCAAGTTCTCTTCTCAGGCCTGCCAAGTCCAGAAACAAGGTTCTACAAAGTACCTCAGTTGCCATGGTAGTCAACTCAGGGGAGAGCAGGGCAGGATCAACCCCTTAAAAATTGGTGCTTGGTTTTAGGTACCTGTGGTGGGTGGTGGTAGTTGAGGAGGCTTGTCATTATCTACCCCAGTCCAATGTCCTCCTTAAGTCACCAAAGAGACGAGCTGCTCAGAAACAGGCAGGATCTGGGGAAGGACCACCCATCTCTCTCTCATGGACCTGTGGGCCTGAGGGTCCTGGCCTCTGCTGATGAATCTTTCCGTGTTGCCTGAGATGGTCAGATCTCATGAATTTTCAGCCACAGTGATCACATTTATATGGCCGATGTCTGGTGTGTATCTGCGTTGTCGTGCAAGCTCATCAGAACGGTAGAAAGCCAAGACACAGCCTTCCCAAGAGCATTTGTAGGGCCTCTCACCTGTGTATTTACACTGGTGAGTCACAAGGTGGGAGTGCTTGGTATAAGCTTTTCCACAGTCCTCATATGGGCAGCAGTAAGGCCTTGGTGCTGAGGATCTGCATCTGTGAGCCCCTTCCTGGGCCCCTGAGTCTATAAATATATAGACATGGGTGTTTTGTAAAAACTCTGTGAGATTAGAAAAAGTTACTTCTTTTCCTATTTGGTGGGAGGTTTTCTTTTTTTTTTTTTTTTATTTCAGGTTAATGTGAGGGTACAAACAATCAGGCCACCATATTCTAATTTGTTAGAAAGAGTACCTCTTGTAGTTGTGTCTCACACCCAAAAGAGCACATACACTTCTACATTGTTCCCAGTAAGTGGGAGCATCCCATCTCCCTCTTTCTCTCTCTCTTAAATTGCAATGGGTTTTTGTCCTATATGGGAGTGAAATAGATCATCTGTTGGCTTTATATTAGTATTGAGAACATTGAATATTTGTTTTTCCATTCTTTTGATACTTTGCTAAGAAGAATACCTTTAAACTCCATCCAGGTTAATACAAAAGTTGTAAAGTCACCATTTGTAATGGATAAATAGTATTCTATGAAATACATATGCCACAGTTTATTAATCCATTCCTGAGTTGATGGGCATTTAGGTTGTTTACATATCTTGGTGACTGTAAATTGAACTGTGATAAACCATCTATTGCAAAAGTCTTTATGATAAAATGATTTTTTTTTTTTTTTCTGGGTAGATGCATAGTAGTGGGATTGCATGGTCAAATGGGATATCTAAGTTGAATTAATTGAGGATTCTTCATACTACTTTCCAAAGAGCCCTTATTAGTTTTCAGACCCATCAACAATGTAAAAGTGTTCCCATATCTCCACATTCACACCAGCACCTGCAAATTTCAGACGTGATGTGGGCTAATCTTACTGGGTTTAGGTGCTATCTTAGGATGGTTTTGATTGTTTTTTCTCTAATAACAAGGGACAATGAGCAATTTTTCATGTTTTTTAGCCATACATCTATCATCCTCAGAGAAGTTTATGTTCATGTCTTTTGCCCAGTGATAAATGGGATTGTTAGCAGGTTTTTTGGTAATTAATTTGACTTTGCTATATATCCTAATTATTAAGCCTTTGTAATATGCATAATATACAAATGTCTTTTCCCATTCTGAAAATGATTGTTGTGACCTTAGCTGCACAGAAGGTTTTCAGTTTAATTAAGTCCTATTTGTTTATCTTTGTTGTTGCAATTAGCACAGAAGTCTTCTTCATGAAATCATTGCCTAGGCTGACATCCTCAATAGTTTTTCCCACAATTTATTCAAGGATTTTTATCATTTTGTGTCTTAGATTTAAATATTTTATTCATCTTGAGTTAATTTTTGTAAGTGGTGAAAGGTGTGGGTCCAGATTCAGTCTTTTACATGTGACTATCCAGTCTCCCAGCACCACTTATTAAATAAGAGTTCTTTTGTTCAGTGTAGACTTTTATTTCTTGGTTTATCAAAGGTCAAATGGCTATAAGAGATGAGTTTAATCTCTTTTTTTTTTTTTCTATTCAGTTCCAAATGTCTATTTAGCTATTTTTGTGCAAATATCAGGCTGCATTGATAACTGTGGACTTGTAAGGTAGCCTACAGTCTGATAGCCTGATGCCTCTGGATTTATTTTTATCTCTAAAAATTGTCCTGGCTATACAGGTTTTTTTCTCATTCCATACAAAACAAAGAACTATTTTTTGCAGTTTTTCAAAGTATGATGTCGGTATTTTAATTGGGATTCTAATGAATTTGTAGATTGCTTTGGATAAAGTAGACATTTTAACAGTGTTGATTCTTCCCAGCCAGGATCATGGTATAATTTTCCATTTGTTAATGTCTTCTGCTATTTCTTTTTTTAGGTTTTCATAATTCTCTTTGAAGATATACTTTACTTCTTTTGTTAGGTATATTCCTATGTATTTTATTTTCTTTGAAGCTACTGTGAAGGGAATTGTGCTTTTGACCTGCTTCTCAACTTGGCTGCTATTGGCATATGCAAAGGCTACTGATTTCTGGACATTGATTTTATACCCTGAGACATTACTGTATTTTATAATCACTTCCAGGAGTCTCTGGGGTTCTATGTATAAGATCATATACCGTATATACTCGAGTATATGCCGAGTTTTTTTCGGCACAAAATTTGTGCCAAGTTCGGGTTTTTCGGCACAAATTTTGTGCCGAAAAATCTCAGCTTATACTCGAGTATATAGGTAATTGGTGAAGAGTGAGAGTTTGACCTCATCTGTCCCCTTTGCATGCCCTTTATATCCTTATATTTCCTGATCTCACTGGTTAGAACTTCCAAGACCATATTGAATAGTAGTGGAAATAGAGGATATCCTTGTTTGGTTCCAGTTCTAAGTGGAAAAGCTTTCAGTTTTACTTCATTCAATATGTTATTAGGTGGTGGTTTGTCTTAGATGGCTTCAATCACTTTAAGAAATGTGCCACCTATCCCTATATTTTTAAGTGTTCCTGGTAAAAAGAATACTAAATTTTATCAAATACGTTTTCTGTGTCTATTGAGAGGTCATATGGTCTTTGGTTGTGCTTCTACTGATGTGGTTAATTACATTTTTGCAATTGCCAATTTTAAAAGAGCTTTGCATCCCAGGAATGAAGCCTACTTGGCCATGATGTGTAATTTTTTTAATATGTATTCATAATCCATTGACTAAGATTTTATAGAGTATTTTTGCATCTTTATTGATTAGTGAAAATGGTCTCTATTTCTCCTTTTTAGTTGGATCTTTTCTTGGTTTTGGTATTAGGGTGATGTTTGCTTCATAGATTGTGTTGTGGAAGATTTCTTCCATCTCATTGTTTTGGGATACTTTTCTGCAGTATGGGTTTCGGTGCATCTTTGAAGGTTTGATAGGTTTTTAGTATGAACCTATCTGGTCCTGTTCATTTTTGTTGTTGGTAGATTTTTTATTATTTCTTTGATCTCAGTGTTTGATATTGGTCTGTTCGAGAGATCTATTTCTTCTTGGCTAAGTCTAGGTAGGTTGTATGATTCCAGGTATTGGTACATTTCCTCCACATTGTCGAATTTCTGGGAATAGAATTTTTTGTACTGGTCAGATAATCTCTTGTATCTCTGTAGTGTGTGTTGTTATTTACCCTTTTTCTTTTTTTTTAAATTAAATAACAGCTGTGTACAATAATGCAATAATGGGGTTCAATGTGCTGATTTTATGTACAGTTTGAAATATTTTCATCAAACTGTTTAACATAGCCTTCAAGGCATTTTCTTAATTATTGTGTTCAAACATTTATATTCTACATTTAGTAGGTTTCACCTACACAATTCTAAGATGCGCAGTAGGTGTGGACACACAAATTACCCTTCCTCCACCAACCCTCCTGTCTCCACTCCCCTCCCTTGCACCTGTCCTCACATTCTTGTGATGAGATTGGGTTATAGCTTTTGTATAAAAGCTATACATTAGTTTCATAGTAGGGCTGAGTATATTGGGTACTTTTTCTTCCATTCTTGAGATACTTTGTTAAGAAGAATATTTTCCAGCTTCATCCATGTAAATATGAAAGAGGTATACTCTCCATCTTTCTTTAAGGTTGCATAATACTCCATGGTATACATATACCACAATTTATTAATCCATTCATGAGTTGATGGGCACTTGGGCTTTTTCCATGACTTAGCAATTATGAATTGGGCTGCAGTAAACATTCTAATACAAATATCTTTGTTATAATGTGATTTTTGGTCTCCTGTATATATACCTAGTAGAGGAATTATAGAATCGAATGGCAGGTCTATTTTTAGAATTCTAAGTGTTCTCCAAACATCCTTCCAAAAGGAGGGTATTAGTTTGCATTCCCACCAGC
>CAUYPK010087608.1:0-42756 GCA_963574355.1 Loris lydekkerianus | reverse complement strand
GAGCAGTTTTTTCACACAATGGCTTTCACTGAGCCCAGCTCAGTGGCTCATTTTGGGGCCCCAGACAATGCCCAAAGTTCTCCACACTTTTGCTCAAGCTCTCCCCGAGGCAGCTCAACTGAGTGCCAAGTCCAAGAACGCCAAAAAAGTTCACAGGTAAGGCCTTTCCAGTTTGCAGTCTCAGTTCTGCTGGTACTCACGGTTGCCGGCGTGATTAGGTCGCTCGAACACATGCAGCCACTTGCCCATTTTCCACTGTTTTTGTCCTCCTCCTGGGATCCAGAAGTCCCTTGCTGGCTCCCTGTATCCTCAACGGGATGATCATAGGCAGATCCCACCGGCCAGAGATGTCTGGAGTCTTGTCTCCCCAGACTCGCTGTGCCCAGTTGCAGGGAATCTGTTACTCAGCTGCCATCTTTAATCCAATCCTCGTGTGTTGGAAATTTAATCCCCAGTACTACTATTTTTGGAGGTAGGTCCCCATCGAGGTGATTAAGTCATGAAGGATCTGCCCTTATGAATACATTAATTCTATTAAAGCAGATGTGGGTTCAGTACTGCAGGAAAGGGTTCCTGATAAAAAGATGTGGCTGGCCCCTTTCTCTCTTGTTCCTTTGTGCTCTCTTGCCTATCTACCTTCTACATGGGATAGTGCAGCACAAGGACCTTCACCAGATGCAGGCCTCTCAACCTTTAACTTCCTACCCTTGAGGACTGTAAGATACAAATATCTGTTCTCTCAAATTACCCAGGCTGTGGTGTTCTTTTGTAGCAACAGAGACAGACTAAGACACCTCCCAGCAGTGTGATCACTCACTATGGGTTGCATTTGGAGGTAAGACAGGGAGGTGATACCACATCTTCACCAAGCCTTACCTCTCTCTCTCCCACTCATCCTGAACATGCCTGTGAGCCCCACAGTTTCACCTATTCTCCCAGGACACCCCAGTTCACTCCCTTATGCAGGATGGGCTCACTCGGATGTCTGCCTTGATGGGGGCATCCTAAGTCTCTCTTCCTTCTCCTCTCCAGCCACACTGATCTCCCTTCATTTTTCCAAATACTGTATGCTTTTGTTCACGATCAGACCTTGGCACAAGAAGTTTCTTGCTCCTTCATCTAGTTAGCTTCTTTCCAACCTTTCAATCTCAGCTCATATATGGCTTCCTTAGGGAAACCCTTTCTGACTTCATTGCCTAACTTAGGCTCCTTTGTCAAATGGCCTCACAGAACCATGTCCCTTTCCTTCAGAATAGGTATTTAGCCTACAGATATACAATTGCTAGTTTTAGTCTTTGATTAGTATCTGTCTTCTTTCCTATACTGTAAAAGTTCCTCTACCATTTAACTGTATATAAGGGGATTGTTCCAATTATTGCTACATAATAAATCACCCCGAAATTTAGTGGCTAAAAACAACCACTATGGTTTTGCTCATGGATCTGCAATTTGGGTGGGAGTTGGTGGGGACAGCTCATCTCTGTGCCACATGGTACCAGCTCTCCTGGAGCTTGGAGGATCCACCCTGAAAGGGCTCACCCACACAGCTGTGAGGTGGCTCTAGCTACTATTTCATCCGCATGTGGGGGCCTCTTCCCTGGATTTTAAGAGCAAGCTTCCAGGAAACCCACAAAGTCTAAGACAGTGATTCTCAACCTTCCTAATGCCACAATGTATTTTCATTGTTACAAAGGGGTCACAACCCTCAGGTTGAGAACCACTCACCTAAGAGACAGGAAGTAGAGGTTGCTTTCTTAAGGCCTGAGACTAGAAACTGACACAGCATCATTTCTCCCATGTTCTATGGGTCTAAAGTCACAGAGCCCAGATTTAAGAAGAGGAAAGATATATTCCCCTCCTTCCCCTCTATAAGAGGAGTGTAAAAGAATTTGGGAGCTAAACTTTAAAGATTCCACAAGCATGATTTAGGATGAGGTCCCTTTTTCACTGTTCCTGAGCATCTATCACAAAGTCTGGACCAGAAGAAATACCAGGCTGAATGAGGAAATATATGAGTGCTGCTCTTTGTGCACCAGACAGCCTGTGATTGGCCACAGTATTTCTGAGCTGATGCCAGTTACCTTTCTGAACTTTCTCTACAAGCCGACCTGTTATGCTAAAGCAATACCTGGATTCCTCAAGCAGGAGTAAGCCAATTTATTCAAGCCCACTCCTCGATTCCCGATTCCCTCTCTTATAGTTGGGAGGGAAGATGGCAAACAAGTCCTTCTCACAATTATCAAAATGGCAATTACTGACTCTTGCCTGAAAATACAGTGTATACTTTAAATTAGTTACACATGACTAAGGCAAGTAATACCCACCTACGGCTGACATTTACACTACCCACAG
This sequence comes from Loris lydekkerianus, assembly GCA_963574355.1. Taxonomy (NCBI): domain Eukaryota; kingdom Metazoa; phylum Chordata; class Mammalia; order Primates; family Lorisidae; genus Loris; species Loris lydekkerianus. The sequence goes on along the minus strand of CAUYPK010087608.1, from coordinate 40,404 downwards.
CAGAACTTACAGCCACTGATCTAAAACCACTGGGGAAATTCACTCTGCAAAAAGCTTGCTTGGAAAGAATCTACTCAGTTATGAATCCTGAAAGCACCTCAATTCATTCATTCTTTCCAACCCAGCCTTCTCCTTCACTCATAGGCCTGATTATAAGTGGAAACCCTTACTAAGCACCTACTATGTGTCACATACAATTTAAAATGCTTATCATGTATTATTTCATTTAACCCTCATAATAAACCATGAGACAGTTTCTGTTATTATCATCCCCATTGGGGCACACAGACGGGATGACTCCATCATGCTCAGCCCCCTGGTACTCATACCTTTCATCCATCCCCTCAAGTGTGGGCTAAATTGTGACTGTCTCTAACCAATGTTGTATGACAAACAGGGTCAGATGTGTGTGATTTCACTGTGGTGCTCAAATACTAAAGCCTCTCTCTTTCTCTGCAGTTAGCTTTAAAGAAGTGAGCTGCCATGAGTCCCACAGCCATAAGGAAATAAATTCTGCCAGCAACCTGGTTGAGCTTGGAAGTGGACCCTCCACAGTTGAGCCTCCAGATAAAAACCCAAATGGCTCACACCTTACCTACAGACCTACAGTGATCTCAGCTAGCCTGCACTCAGACTCCTGGCCCAAAGAGACTGTTAGAGCATCAATTGAGCTTGTTCTAGGCCACTAAGTTCATGGCACTTTGTTATACAGTAATAGCTAACAAACATCCGTTTTACAGAGGAGGACACATGGGGATTTTAAGCATATAGCCCATGGGGTTCCCTGGAATTTAAATAATTCCTTCCACTAATAATAAAAGCTACCACTTTGGGTCCTAACAAGACTCCACTTGTGCCAAGTCCTGTGCTCGTGTCATTTTCTTTAATTCTCACAAAAACTTTGTGCAATAGGCACTACTATCATCTTATTTTATAGCTAAGTAAACTGGGTCACAAGTGTTAGTTTGCCCAAACTTACAGTGATTTAGTGTTCAAATTGGGATATAAGTCCAGACAACATCACTCTAGAGCTCATGTTTACACTCAACTCTGTATTCTGTTGCTTCCTGAAATGATGCAAAGTAATTAGGTGTGTCTTGATAAAATGAAAAGGCCCAGGTGTCTAACCCAAACTGGGTTCCCAAAGCTGTAGCTGGGCAAAGAAATTGAACATGAGGCTGAAAATTGACTCTCACATTGCAGAGCCTAGAGCTGTGATAGTCTTAAAGCCACAGCAATCTGAGCCAAGTGTCCTCCTGAGGACTCTGAGAGGAGGCTTTAAAGACTGTGAGTGAGGCAATAATGTGGAGATAGCATCCTCATCAGGGATGAGCACATGTGTAGCTAGTATGTCTGAGAAAGAGGGGATAAATCAGGCCTTTTATAAACTCAACTGCTTCCTCCCAACCCACAGGTACAGCCTTCTCGTGTAACTCTCTAGAGACATTCTGCAGGCAAACTAGATATGTCTGGGTAACCTAAACTGCTAGCCAGAAGCACCCTGTCAACCTTGGAGCTGTGAAATAGACAATGTAACATTGGAACACAGTCCAGTACACTCAGACTGGCTAGGATGATCATAGGCCAGCTCTAGGGGAGAACCTGCTCACATCCTACGGCCTAACCATTTCAAAAACATCGCAGGAAAGCTGTGGGGAGAACATTGGGTAGAAATGAGGGCAAGCCTGGCCTTGGCTCTGTCTGTCCTGAAAATGTCACAGGCTCTGTGCCCAAAGATGGTCAAGACATAATCCTTGCCCTCAAGAAGATCATACGCGGGTCATTATGAGAGTTTTGAGATTTGAGATACACAAAAATTAAGAAATGAAAACACAGCAGAAACAATTTACACACAAACAACAAAGCCCTCCCAGCAACACCAATAAGCCGAGCAAGTTGAAACTTGTGTGGGTGAATCAGAAAGTACACTGTTGACTGTGTTTCTTGGAAGGGAAGTAATGAACCATAACACAGTCTGTCTCAAAACTTTCATAATGACCCCTAGATTTGAGAAGAACAATGGAGATCTCATTAAACAACCAGAAAACCCTAAGATTCATACATGTTTGAGGTCTACACAAAATGGGACAGGAGATACAAGTCCCAACAGAAGGCTTCATGGAAGGCAGCTTTCAGCAAGATTCTGGGAAAAGGGCTAAGCACCTACAGGGAGAAGTAAAGAGAAAGATCTTCTAGAAAGCAGCAGCATTGTATTCAAGGAGATAGAGTTGGAAGATACAAAGACTATTCACAGAGCAGCAAGAAGTAAGATTGATGATAAGACACCATGTAAACTAACTAATAGGTCATAAAGGGAGAAAACATAAAGGGCCACATTATCTAGAATTTTAAATGCAAAAAAAAAAAAAAAAAAGACATATGATTTTTTTGTCATAGTATGGGGAGTTCTTTTAAAAAGAAAAGAGTTTAAATTTGCCTGACATTTAGAGAAACATTGCCTTCCTTGTATAATACAGTCCTAGATGAAAAAGAGCATTGTTTCTTAGAGAATTCTAAGGAACAATGATAACGTGAGAGTTTATATAAGATAAAGACTCTTGTGGTAAAATAAGCAGCATCAGAAATGTGTATATTCTATGAAGATCTACAAGGTGAGTGAGGATACCAGAAAAGACGGGAAGTCCCTCAGTAGGAAAACCTGTTTAGCTCTGTTTCTCCCAGTGTCTTCCCAACTATTTAATTACAGATGTTTTTGTTATGAACAAACACATCTTGATAGCTCTTGAAATTTTTAGGACATATCATTATAGGAGATACATGCTCTCTGTTCTACAATTACCATGCTAAAAAGCTTTCTTAAAGGATTGCCCAAGTTCTTATTACTATTTGCAGGAGAGTAGAGATGACTTCTCTTGTGTTTAATGAGTGCCTTAGGCTAAAAGGGATGAACTCAAGATGCCTCTGCCAAAGTGCACTGTCATCTAAGAAAAAACCTAATGTTGAGTCATTCTTTCAAGCTACGAAGAATGGAAAACTTGCAGGTTTTACTCATGTTCCAGCTATTTGAAGGTTCCTAAATGAATTTGTGTCAAAAACAAAGATCAGAGTATTCCACATTAATTACAAGTGTCCACCAGGAGGGGCTGTGCAGGCAAATAGATGGAGCCAGAACAGATCTCCAACAGTATTGGGCCTAGTATAAGTCAGAACCAAACTGCCAAGGGGTCTTCATTGTGATCAGGAGCTTGATTCAGCCATAAAATGATTCATAGCTTCTTTACCCATATAAACATTTTATGCGTTGTGGAAGAATTCTTTACCTTCTATTTTTGGGCAACAGACCTAAAGATACAGCACAGAAAGGGAGCATAATTTGACTGTAAAAATGTTGTTATAAGTGATTTTATATAACTGAAATGCCAGTTCCTTTATTACATCCTCCCACTCACTTTACAACCAGTTAATATTTTTCTGAACTTTTGTGTTGTATTCCACTCAGCCGCCTCTGCAATCTTTTTTGCCTATTTTTCTGCCAGAGCCACAAGAATAAAGCTGTCAGATGGTCCACGGAGCCATTTTTCTTGTCTGGTAAATTGTCTAGAGGCAACCATAGCCTCCTACCTGCTCCACTGTATAAGAGAAGAAGCCTGTCTTAACAAAACTGGATTTAAATATTTTTTTAATCCATGTTACCTCTAGGAATCTAGGATGAAATAAGTGAAAATATATTGCCCTGACTTTTTTTTAAAACCTTGTTACAATGGGATGGGGGTGGATATTTCGATTAAGCAGCCCTTGCATTGACCATGCTTAAGAAAGATGTTATATAGCTCTCCAACTGGAATATCTCAAGGTATTTGAACTGCAATAATAAATGTGGCTACTCCTAGGGGAAGAAGGATACAGTGAGAAAGTGCCCCAGAAGAAGAACATTAAGAACTGAAGTGAGTTAATGGGATATGGTGGTTAGGCTTTGAATGTGATGAGGATTTATGGTTTCAATTAGTGCTGGAGAGCAATTTTAGAAAGTTATTAGCAAGCGACTGGCATTCTCAAAGATGGCTCATTTGTGTATTGCTCGAGATTAGCTGGGTCTTTTGGTTGTTTACAAACACACACGGTGGCTTGTACTGAATGTTCAGAAGTGACTGCAATATTACATATTCAGAGCTCTTTAGCAGAGATGAAGACTGGTGATTTGGTTTCTTAGTACTCCTGTGTGGGCAAAGCAAAACTCAATTTTGTAACATTTTCTTCAGTTAAAAAAAAAAAAAGGTAAGTTTCACCACTGTAATATACTATTTCAAGTGAAAATCTTCCCCATTTAGCACATTCTCTCATATTTAAAATTCTTAAATGCCTCAAATACTCCATGTTATGCTGCCTAGAACACAAATTAATTTTTAAAATTTCCTCATTGTACTGTTTTGCACTAAAACCCATAAATCTTTGTGTCAGATTGTATGTTATTTTTTTCTCTTTGGGGAAATTATTTCTCTTTGGGCCTTTGGGGAATTATTCATACAGTGCAAAAATTTTCAAATAGATTAGAATCCTGGTTGAGACATCTGTAAGCCAAAGAAAAAGTGCCTACTTCCAGGGTATGGAAAGCTGCGCCTGGCTTTCTTTACACCAAAAGACAGGGACAGTATTATTATATCACCTTGAGCCAGCAGAACTTGACCTCAGCCTCCCACTGAGCACTGAGACAGCATCCTCAACTCCTCGATATGAGAAATACAAGGAAACACTTTCCATACACCACGGCATTAGGATTCCTCATAGGATCGCAAGCTCCTGTTCTAGGTTTGATGGTCTCACTATAGGAGAATATCTATTGTTTTCATAAGCCTGGTCTGTATGCTATTGAAGTTATGGGTCTCTGACCTCAAAATTCAAGTGCTTAAGAAATAGCCATTTCTTTATTTTTCTGTTTATTTTTAATCTAACTAAAAAAAAGGAGGTGGCCAATAGAAATCTCCAGCCACCATCCCTCTACAAAATCACCTAATTCAGTGAAATCCATGAAATCAAACGCCCTCTGAAGAACCACAAATCAGGTGAGTGATCATTCTACCTGTTTTTAACATTATACCAAGGAAAGAGGCACTGAGGACGGCAGAAAAAACAATCTTGTGTTGCTTACACTGCCCCTCCCGATCCTCCCACCCCAGGAGTGCCCCATCAGTGTGCAGAGTGAAGAGAGAACCTGTGTGCCCTTGGGATGGAAATGAAATGATTCTGGGCTTTGCATTGAAACTCAAGGCTGCCCTGTCCCAGGGAAACACAGCACAGAGCAGAATTCTGCCAGTGCCCACAGAGATAGCATTTTGACAGCTCAGTGACAAAAAAATCCTTTGCTCTGAAGCCCAAGTTCCCACTAGCCCCACCACTGGCTGGGGTAGTCCAGGTCCTGGACTAAATTCATGAGGCAGTCAGGCACAAGTACTGCAGTCTTTGGCAATTCCTGGGGCTGTTCTGGTTCCGTCAGTAGATTTGGAGTGCACCCGACTACGTGAGACATCAGCAGGGTGCCAAAGCCTGTGCCTTTGTTACCCCTCTCCCATCCATAGGCAGCACAATGTGAACAGAGTCTTCTTCCACTTGGGGAAAGGAAAAGGTAGAGCTCAGAAGCCTTTGTTCTGCAACTTGTTTACCAGCTCAGCCAACAAAGTACCAAGCAGACTCCAGACATCCCTTAATCTAGGCCTTAGTTTCTGGATAACATTTCTGGACCCACCTTGGGCCAGAAGGAAATATGCTGATAACTAAAGACACCCTGGGCTTTGAAAAACCATCAGCAGTAGCCAGGCAGCAGACACCACTGTCTTTGGGTGAAACTGGACTGGTTTCAGGTGTGACCTGGTGATGGACACCCATGTCATTCCTCCCCCAACTCTAATAGCACAGCAGAGAGAGGGAGGGAAGAGAGTGAAAGACTTTGTCTGGTATGCCAGGGAATTATCTTGTATCTTACCCAATACCACAAGACATCTGTAAGATTTAGTGTTAATGGGTAGGGGCATTCCCAGTACTGATATGGCTGCAATGGCCAAAGACTTGGACTGCAACATTCCATTCCCTTTGAGTATCTAGAAAACTTTCTCAAGATAGACAGATTCTAACAAGCCCAGGCTGTGAAGATTAAAATAAATACCTAACTCTTTAATGCCTACACATCAACAAACAACCAAGAGCATCAAGAACATCTAGGAAGATATGACTTCACCAAAGAAAATAAATAAGGCACCAGTGACCAATGCCAGAGTGATGGAGATGGGTGACCTTTCAGACAAAGAATTTAAAATAGCTCTCCTGAAGAAGCTCAGTGTATTTCAGGACAATATAGAGAAGGAATTCAGAAGCCTATAAGGAAATTTAACAAAGAGATTAAAATAATGATTTTTAAAAATCAAGCAGAAATTCTAGAGCTAGCATTCTATGATGGAGCTAGGAAAGCTACTAAAAATACCCCTCCCAAGTCAGAGGTGTTAACAATGCAAAATATAAATTGCATATGTATCTGTATGACTATTATGTGTATAGACATACATGTATACACATATATTTATACCAACAGAAATATGTGTGCATATACAAGTGTATATGTAATATGCATATATGGACATACATATAATAGTTGTACAAATACAAATAAATATATATACTCACACAAATATCCATCCAAAGGCAAATAACAAATAATAGCTTGACATGGTTGATTCAATTCCACACTTCAGAAATCTGTTAACCAAGGGGAGAGGGAGGTAGAGTTTTGATCCACCAATTCCAGTCAGTCACTGACAAAGAGATGCCCTAGGAGCATTAATTCCGTGGCACTTGTAGCCTATCCCATTAGTATGCCAACTGAATGGGCCACCATGGCTAGAGAAAGCCCTGAGGCAGAGACACATAGTAGCTTACATATAAAACCTTTGCATCTGCTAGCATGGAAATGGGGAGTGCTTGGGGCTGTGAGCAGGCCAAACTGTCAGTGTCTGCTGCAGAAGCCAGCTGCTCAGGCTCTTTGCCCAGATTCAAGTCCAATGGATGAAAGAAGACCCTCCCTTTCTAATAATTATAATTAGTCTGACCAAAGTCCTAGAATGTAAATCTTATAGCCTCTAGTAGGTTGAAGTGCAATGCTCTGGTTGATGAAGCCCAGGCTACATGGCAACAGGCAAGCAACATGAATAATTTATTGTATACTTCAAAATAGCTGGATGAGAAGAACTGTGAGGTTTCCAACACAAAGAAAAGGTAACAGCTGAGGTAATGGATATCCCAATTATCCTGATTTGATCAGTTAACATTGTATACATGTATGAAAATATCACATGTACCCTAAAAATAGATATGACTATGATATATCAACAAAAAAATACAAAAAATGAATTTAAACTGTAGAAAAGAGTTATTCCTCTTAGAAACTCACATATTCATTGGTATATCAGGAGTAAAGAAGAATAAATGCAAGGCAGAAATGAGAAACGCCCCTGAAATACAACTCACTGATACTACAAATACTGAAATATAAACTCAGGCTTCTCATGTGCCCATCAGCCATGAATGTGAAGTCACATGACCTTCCTGGATCTCTCAAACACCAGTGATGGGGATCAAAATTTTATCCAGCCCTCTGTTTGACAGTTTCTTTTTTGCACTGGGTTTTCACTGTAGTGGTTAGGAAACATAAGAGAAAAGAAATTCAGGTAAAAGGGGCCAAGAAATAAACCACAGAAGCAAAATCAGCCTAGTTATTTTTTTATACCACAGAAGGATGGAGGAGTTGCAAGAAATAATTGAGTTAGTCAATGGACAGCTCAGAACAGTCTGTATAGAAGACCATCTACTCTATATTTTGTAATATAAAAGCCAAAACAATTACAGCCTTCATCTCTTTGAGGAAATAAAAATAGGACTTAAAGAGAGACTAGGCACCAGTGACCATGTGCTCCTGTGCTCCAAGTGGAGAGCTATAATCACCAGGTCACTTAGGGAAACTTCTCTTAGGTCAGAAATATTAGTATGAACTTTTGCTAGTATTTCTAGCTTTGATATATGCTGCTTGATTTTTCTTACATATAGGGGATAAGGTAAAAATGCTACTTAACCTAAAAAATAAAAAACTTGCATTTTTCATCATTACACATAGCAGTGTTTAATAAATTATATTTCCTGATGGAGGTAGCAGTACTAATTTGTGAGGCCTTATGTTGCCCTGGGATACACATATAGAAAGACAACTCACATGTGGTTGCTAAGGATTTTTGATGTGAGCACACTGCATTTGAGGGTACTGTAATATATGGGATCTGCAGAGAAGCTCAACAAAACTGAAATTGACTTTGTGTACTCTGAATCTTAATATGCAGGGAACAGCAGGCTGTCTATCCATACAAATTGGCTTTAAAAACCAAGCAGTTAATCTTAAAGCCAATAATCTGTTATTTTAATAATTAATTCAACTCCCTAAAAATGATGGTTAGAAGCCAGTCACCAAGAGGTTTAAAAAAAATTATTTTATTGGATTTAACTTTAAATGAAAATTTAATGTTTAGAAGTAGACAAGTGAGGATATAGATGTTTTAATAATAGGTTTAGATTATTTTGATAATGAATTTAAAAGACCATCAATGATAGATTTGCAGCAATTGGTGAAATAATCAAGGTCAAGAGAAGATTCAAAAAAGCAGATATAGAGAATGTTTAGAGAAAATGAGGAAACAGTAAAATGGAAAGGAAAGGTGGTCAAGACACAACAATTAAGACCACACACAAGGTGGCTGGCACCTGTAGTCCTATAAATCTGAGAGGCTGAAGTGGGAGGATCACTTGTGGCCAGAAGTTCAAGACCATCCTGGTCAACAAAGTGAGACCCTGTCTCTAAAATAAGAAAGAAAAAAGAAGATACAATTATCTCCCTTGGTTTTGTGTCAAAACTTTTTTTTTAATTTTTATTACTTTTAGAATGTTATAAAGCATATCAAAAAGATTTAACAAAAGTTCACAGTGAACTTTTAGTGAGAGGAAATTTTGTTACCATTTTAAAATAGAATAGGTAGTGAATATCAGTATCAGAGGGAAGGAGCTGAATAGAGATTCACAAAGTCTGGGTTCTAGATTCAATTCTGCCACTATCTTGACAATTCTGAACAAGTTCTAACTTCAGTCTATCCCAGTTTGTTTTGAAAAAGTGATAAACTTGATAATCTTGAATATCCCTTTGAGCCTTAATATTAACAGTAATCTTAAATCAGAGATCAGTTGAAATTGTGACTATTAAAATATAGTAGAACCTCCGTAAGTTGACATCCCAGGGACTGTAACAAACTGATCAACATATGAAGGTGGTCAACATAAAGAACTAGGCCTACTGTGCTGGTGGGTTCATGTACTTTACTTTCTTGTACAGCTTTTATTAGACAATATACAAAATCATATATAATCAAAACCCAATAAAATCATACATATGGTATCATGCAAAAATCAATGCATTTACTGTATTTTCCTGGTTTAATAATTTTTTTCTTAAAGAAGAGTCAATGTTGGTCTGCTTCTTATTCTTATTGCAAACGTAGGTAGAGAAAATACTCTCAGTGCTGGTCTCACCACTGAGCATACCTGGGCATTTTCCACAGCAAATGACTTCAACTGCATTATCAGATGCCTAACATCCTCTTCTTTTGAGTCTCTGCAATTTCTGTGTCATCCTCACTTGCTTCTTCCATTTCATCAGCTGTTTCATCCACTTTTACAATGGTCTGTACTTTGGTCAATATCTCTCAGAAAATTGCTTCTGGGTCAGGTTCATTATAGGTTGGCACCTCATCATCCATTGCAAGGAAACCTTCAAAATTTACTCTTCAAATTCTGCCATGACAGATGGAATATCTGATGGGGCCAAAACATTGTGCTCTTGGGTTGTGACAAATCCAACTTTCTTGAAACACTTCTATATCTTTTCTGGCTGAACTTTATTCCAGGCAGAACTGATGCAGAGAACAGCATCCAGAGCATTAACTGATGGAGCAGATGAAGGGGCTTCACAGATGGATCACAGGTTTGTGTTTTAGTAACAATCCACTGTAGGAGCTTGGCTCAATAGTGTGTTTTAAATGTTTAATGGTGCCTTGGTCAAGAGGTGGGATTTTCCAAGGTTGCACCTGGAGACAGAAATTTCAGTGTCACATTTGTGAGATGATTCACTTGTGGGCGGCCAGGAAAGTTGTCTATTATCAGTAGAGTAGACTGTTTTGCCTTCATTTCTTAGTCAATACCCCTTGTCCACCAATCATTCATGAGCATTATTTGATCTCCAAGGGAAGGCAAGGTCTTCAGGTTCTTGCATGGGCATGGCTTTGCTGATTTACTAATCACCAAGGGCTTTAGCTTTTCTCCAGTTGAGCTAGTGCACAGCAAACTGTGAGACAGTCTTTGGAAAATGTCCACTCTTACATTTTGTCACCATTAATAACAAGGCTCCTGTTAGGCATAGCCTTGGGAAGAATCTGCACTCATCGACATGAAAGATATCATCATATTTGAGGCCTCTGGTGAAGTCTGGGAACTTTTTGGTGAACTCTTCTACAACTTTTACTGGAAATTTATTGGATTCACTACACAAAACTTTCTGGGAGACCTTGTGTTGCTGTTTAAATTTCTTGAGCCAACCACTTGATACTTCGAAATTTGCCACCCTGATTTCCTGTGTGAATTTTTTAGCAACTTCTTGGATCATTTGTCCAGAGATTCAGGCATTAACTGCCTTCATTTCTTTGAACAAGCTTAATGTGGCTTTATTGACTTCCTCAAGGATAGTTTTCCTCCTTTTCTGCTGTAGGTCTCTGTTTTCCTAATCATATCTCTCCAAATGCTAACTGTGGTCTTAGTAACATCAATTCTGCTATCATTCTTTGGCTGCTGCTTTTCAGAAAATGTAGAAGATCAACCTTTTCTTTCAACGTCAGCTCTGAGTTCTTTCCTTTGGGCCATGATGTCTTGATTACTTGTGAAATTTTTCAGCAATTATAAGATGTACTTAACAATTCAGACCAGACTTTCACACTGAAAAAATCATCTGCAACATGTGATAAACAATAAGATGTTAGGCCTAATCCAAAACTTGGTAATAATGGAACACACACAAAAAAACTTATACTAAGTAAAAATAATACAACTAAGGGGCAAAGCCCACACTTTCTACCCTTTGGTGTAGAGTGGACTCAATTGTTATAGGGGGTAATTTAATATAATAAATTAATATTGTATGTCACAGTCCAAGTAGTCAAGATACAACTTACAGAAGTATTCAATATATAGAGGTCAGTCTTTTATTAAGTATATGTGATGCATGCCTGGTCTATGAAAATTTGATCAACCTGAGGTGGTCAATGTAGGGAGGTGGTCAGCTATTGAGGTTCTGTTATATATTCATATGAGAAATAAAATCAAGTTGGAAACATAACTGAACATTCTTTCAAACTCATTTTATATTCTCCAACACCCTGCATTATGAGTGATGTTTCTGAATAAAAACTGAAATGCAACAACAAACACTTTTAAGGGTCATTTTATATATATATTTATTTCCTTTAATAAATGTAATGTGTGTTTGAAGAAAAGAAAATGGCATTTCAATTCTTTCTTTCAAACTTTTTTTTTCTTCTAAAACCTACTGAATTTTTCTTTGCCTTTTTAGGGCAGCTAAAACAAACAAAATTACATCTAATTTATATACAAGCATCTTTTCAGAAGACTCTTTGCATATGCAAAGGGTTTCTTCCCTGTAGGTTAGCAGTTCAGGGATTAGTATTTATTTTTTAACTCCACGTGCTAAATGGGTTCAGACACAAAGTGCTTGATTAAAGGACTTGAATTCCATAAAAGTGATCTCAGCTTTTCTTTTATATTCCTGCTTCATAGTTGCAAGAAAGTCTGTGACTAAATTCAAAACGTTTTAACCCTATATTAAATAGAATGAAGTTATAGAAAATTAGGAATTGATGTTTAAATTTCTGGTTTGTTCAAATAAATAGAGGTGCTTGTCATGCACTGAAGAAGGTTAGAAAAGGATCAGAGCTGGGAGCAAAGTGATGTGTTCAGCAGGTTTGTGTACCCTGGAGGTGCCCTGGAGAAGGCATTAGGGAGATGTCCTAGAGGAGGCATAAAACATGCAAGTCTAGAGCTTAGGCATGAGGGCTGGGCTGCAGTTATCAATCTGGAGCCATTGGCACATCCTTCTGGTCAATTAAAACAATGGCCCATGGAAAAGAGTCTTTGAGAAGAAAGTACCATGAGACAGATACCTCCCAGGCTTCACCTCATTATACCCTGCCACATCCCCACGGGTGAATATTATGAACCTCATTTTACAAATGAAGAAATTGAAGCTCAGAGAGAAGCAGACAAGAGTTCTTTCCATGGTATAATATCCCTTTCTTCCTCCATCTTCTACTTTATCTTAGGTCAAAATAATTAAATGTGACCCTTCCCACCTCAGCCTCCATTTAAGGAGATTTTGCCTGCAGCATCTCAGAGAAGACCTGTGTGATTTCTACTCTGGAGGATGCCTACTCTCAGATAATAAGAGATCAAATTGAAGGCAAGAAAGCTATAAGCAATCTTCCTTGAACAATCAGCTTCACAGTGAGAAAAGTGATATTTGTATTATTATTTCTCATCCTTATTTGAGTCTTGCCAACCCAAGAGTTTAATTTTCTTGCAATCCTCTCTCTATTAGTATCTTTCCATTTTCATTAGGTGTCTGTCACTGGACTTCTCTGTGGTCAGAATTCCAATATCTCATGTAATTTTAGTTGCCTGCTTGGACTTTAGCATTACCCCCACCACTGTGGGGTTTTCCTTATTGACCTGTCCAGCTCTTTTCTTCCTGTCACATCAACCTTGACAGTGGAAGGGTGGAAGCCAGTCATACACAAAATACACAGCCACACACACACACACACACACCCCTTGTCCTAGAAACACATGGTTGAGGTTGAAGTCTGCTGGGAATTAGGAGGTTAGAACTATGCCAGTCATATTACTGTACAGCAAATACTGTAATAATTTGATGTTTGTGCTAACAAACACTTCCACATTTCTAAGACCCAAGCAATCCCCATGGAAACAGGGCTTTGCTGTTGCAAATACATCAGAATTCTCTCCAGCAAATAGTAATAGCACGTACTTTCTTTCCTCCTTGTCTTTGTCACAGTGGTGAATCTTCAACTGAAAATACAGAATAAAAGGAGAGGGATGCTATTGATTCCTGGACAATAGCTGCTTTTAGAAGCTCCCATCAAAGGAGAGAGGCAGCAACTGAAGTTCAAGCAATGAAGGTTTAAAAAAAACAAAACAAAACAGACAACAATGAATAAATACATTTCTCTACAGGCTGGTTTGTAACTTGCTGAAGAGGCTAAAGTCCTGGTTAGCTCATTGGCATCAGTGAATATTTACTGTGCCCTAAATCTCAAGGCTTTCTTTATACTAGGCCCTGGCCAGAGGATGCTCTAAGTTCCATTGGACCTAGAGCTTATGCAATGGGGAGAGGAAAAGGGGAGTCTTTAAGACAACAACATAAAATGTTGACTATAGATTTAGGTACAGAGCATTAGGAGGGCCCCCAAATTGAGGGTTCTTAAGTCCCAGCTTCTCTGGCTTCTTAGTAAATACACCTCTGATCCTAGAGACAGAGTGATAAATTATGAGAACTAGAATGACAACAATAACAGAGGACGCTACTGCAGCTACTGCGTGCTGGGCACCTAGCCATGACCTGAACTCTTCACGTGCATTATCTAATTAAATCCTCACAACAACCCCCAAGAATTAGATACCAGTTTTTTTTTTTGTTTTTTTTTTTTTTTTCAGATAAAAAAATCAAGGCTTGGTAACTTGCTAAAGGCCGTAAAGTGGTGAAAGTAGTTCAAATCAGAGATTCTTATTTTAAGAACCAAGCCCTGAACTACCAATGTATCAACTTCTCAAGTTGTTCTCAATGGTATTGTGGTAACGTTAAGGGAGTCAGTCTTGGAAAGTTCAGAAAAAAAATTCTTTATGGAAGAGACAATGCTTAAAGTAGCATCTGAGAATTAATGACTTCAATGATGAGTAAGAGACAGCGAGGTTAGGAGGTAGCAGGGCCAGGGATCCATCCAGAAAGAGGGCACAACAAGAACAAAGGCAGAGTAGTGGGAAACAGCCTGACATGTATAGGAGGAACCTGTGAGGCAAGGAAGGACAGGAAATTTGATGCTGCTTGACGCTAAGGGCAAGTCCAGGACTTGTTGCTGGTAGGAAGGTCAGAGTTTTATTCTATCAGAAGGCACAGCATATATAGAACTATGATGACACCTAGTAATGACAGAATTAGAGGTACACTTTTCTTTTTCTTTCTTTCTTTTTTTTTTTTTTTTAAAGAAACAAACATTTATTCACTCTCGGAGTTTCTGTAGATCAGGAATCTGTCAGCAGCTTGGCTGGGTATTTTTGGTTCAAGGTTTCTCATAAGGTTGCAGTCAAAACTTTGGCCAGAGTGGCAGTCATTGGAATGAAGGCTTGAGTTGAACTAGAGGATCTGATTCCAAGTTGGCTCACCCACTTGGCTGCTGGTAGGAGGCCTCAGTACCTCACCTCATGGGCCTCTTCATAGGACTGCTTGGGTTTCCTCAAGGCATGACAATTGGCTTTCCCCAGAGCAAGTGACTCATCACAGAACTTTTCAATAGTCACTCTGATTCCTTTGTGGATAGTGTATCTGATGAGGACAAGTCCATTTGACTTTTCCTTTCTCTATTTTAGACATAGGTTATGCCTTCTGTAATCTCCAGATATTATGAAAAGTTCCAGAGAAATGACTGTAGGAATGGTTTAGTGACAACCTACTTTTTATCTCTGGAAGACAAAAGTCTCAGTACAACTCCACCCTGAGATGGGATGGCAATGCCATCTTCAGACATGAGTGTTGGGGAGGCCGTTCCTGCTAATCAACTGCATTGGTTTTTACAAGGGAAACATGATACAGAGCACATAAAGGTAGCCACGGAAAGTCTTTATAAAGTATCCACTCTGTTCAGCTGTGCTTAAAATAAAGCAGACAAGAAAAATAATCAAAAGTAGGCTTTTGAATCACTTGTCTAGTTAAAAGTCTGGAAGCTGAAAATGAGACAACTATTTTGTGACCATGAAGTAACTATCATAAAAATGAAGTTCTCCAAAACAGTGAAGAGAAAAGTTGGAAAGAGATGGAGAGAAGAACTGGATCCTTGATGGCTCCAGATGTCTCAATTGTTTTATGGAACTGGGTTGCTGCATAAAAGTCAATGCAACTCAAGCAATTCCTGGACGGAAAAATATTTGAACACAGACAGGAATAACTAGGACAATTCTGGTTCCATAAGAAAAAAATCCTAAAATAATCCTAACACCCAAGAAGAAATAATCAGAACCTTATTTTGCATGTCAATTTCTCCTCTGGTTTGGTTAGAGCAATTAAACTGTCGGGCAGGGTTTTTTGAGTGCAGCAAATAAAAGTCTATTATTATCAAACTAGAATTCATTGGAAATAAAGCAGCATAAAGATTATAAACAGTTTTTCAAACCTTTGCCTACTGTTTCCCAGAAGGAGCAGTAAAAATAAACAGAAGCAGAAACTTCAGAGTTAAAAACAAAACAAAATAAACTGATTCCTGAGACATGTATCAGAGGATGTCTATAAAACCATTTATCTTCATCCAATTCAAACGGCTACCAAACTCTAAAACTTGCAGGGTATGATGGGAAGATATTATACTCCTAAATACTGATCTGTTGACATATCATAGCATTTTCTGTTGCAAATTATATAATTTCCTATCCAAACTCTAAAGTAGGCACTTCCTCCTCCTACCCATGCCCCCCAAAGGCTCTTTTGTCACAAACTGCCATGGCCATAGTCGACCAATCAGGCAAGCAAATTTCAATTCATAAAAGAAAACCCTAAACCCCAGGTGACCTATGCAGTCCTGTGAGTTCATTTACATAACAAAGACTGATATGCAAATCATTCTCAGAGTCTGGAGCTGCTATGAAAAACTGTGGCTCAATAGTCAATTTTCTGGTTAAGATTTATATCAAACACCACTTTTCCCACAAGGAATTTTCACTAGAGGACAGAATGTTCTGGAAAGAATTGAACTCTATGTTTGAACTGCAGGTGCAAGGATTTTTTTATTATAAGACATAAAAAGATTGAATCATTTGTATTTATTCTCCTTGAGTAATAGAAATTTCATTGTTTCTCAATGTTTGTGTAACTAAACTTTATCAACTGGAGCTTATCTTTAATTCAGAAGTTTGAGCTATCCATCAAGCAATACCTGGTGAAAAGAAATCTGGAAGGTTACTGACAGGTTCTCCTGAATATGTGAATTGAATGAATTAGTCTTACTTAATGAGAAGCACTAAACCAGCATGTGTGCGTGCACAGATGTGTGGTAGAAGAGAATATAAGAAAGTAAAATAAATTTCCTAGTACAGACGCTTAAAATATTATTAATACAAAGAAATATTAATTATCATTCTTAAATAAATATCATAGAGAATCCATAGATTGGATATAGCCATAAAGCAGAATGTAATCAAAGTATTCGGGGTATATGCATAATGGGTTATTAAATATGAATGTACTAAAAACACTAAGACTCTCAAGGAGAATATACATTTTAAATCACTAGTTTTTCTTCTTTTTCTTTTTTTTTTGTTGTTTGTTTTTTGTTCTTCTTTCACCTTAGTGAGATATTTGCAATATTTACATGAAACAGAATTGTGGCATATGTTTCGTAAAATATTCAGTTTCTAAAATTTATTTTCAAAACAATTTTCCATTACTTTTCTTACAGTTACACATTTTCTCTCCCCAACATTTTCTTTTCACTGGCTCCCACTGCAAATACTACAATTTCTGTAATACTTCATAGAGGGTTTCTAGTCTTACAATACAAAAATTATATTGCTCTTGATTTGATCCTAAGCCAGGTAAGATGTTGTTTTGAATTCAAATACTTGCTAAAACTCAGAGTACGCAAAAGTATTACCATATATACTCGAGTATAAGACGAGTTTTTCCCGGCACAAAATTTGTGCTGAAAAACCTGAACTCAGCACAAGTTTTGTGCCGGAAAAAAACTCGGCTTATTCTCGAGTATATACGGTAATTCATAAAGGCTTATGATATGCCATGTTTCAATAAACATAAGTCAAATAGAAACAAACAATAAGAAATACTTTCATAGCCAGCTATCAAGTTATAATGTGGGCTGCAGGGTTTGTCTTGTAGCTCTTTGGGTTTGTCTTGCTTTACCTTTCGTCTAGGAAAGATTTTTTTCTTAGGTAAATTTCCTTTTGTCTGCTATTAGTATCAACTGGGGAAATGTAAGAGAATAAAATCAACCCCAATTCCAAAGGCCTTCCTTTGGTTGTATTGCTCAGGAGATATGGTTGTACTTGGGTTTCTGGACCAATCACAGGAAAAAGGATAGATTGATATGACTAGACTCGGTGCTGGGGATAGATAGCTTCTGGGGCGGGCATCACATGATGTTGTAGGGAGATATGGCAGACTGAGCTCAAAATAAAGGTGGAAGAAAGAAATGGCTGCTAAAGAGGTAATCAACCAAGTCTACTGTACTCTGCCTTCTAGAGATCATAGAATGAGCTCAAATGTGATTGATAAGGATTTAGTTGGTAGGGCATTGCTAAGAGACAACCAAATTTACAAATTTTAACAGCTGATTAGATAGGAAACTAAAGTAAAAGAAGAATCATGTAATATTTAGCTCTATGAGTAGTCATTACTGATTAGGAAGGAAACTCAAATGTGAGCAGGATGGACATTTCTTGTGTTAAGCAGAACTCTAGCTATTTCAGTCTCTTCAGGGAACCGTAAATGCCTACAGCTGAGAAACTACCTGAAATGTATTAGATTCAGCCTCTGCCTAAGGTAGGCAGAGAGGTAAATGTCTAAATTTGTGATTTCCATGCCTTTATACAGATCTTCCCATACTTCCACGGAATTATTGCATGAATTTAATACTTAGCAGCAGAACTCCTGGGTCAAAAAATGGAGATTTCTATTTAAACATCTGATAACTGATGACAAAATAATGCTTTGAAATTCATACCAGCACACACTACCCCCAACAGTATTTGAATGCATATTCTTCATATTTCTGCTAGCATTAGACATCAAATCTTAAATTCCTACTAATCTGATAGGTAAAAAAATAATAAAATAATATTAGGTTTTTTAACATTAGGAAGAATGAATATCTTTTTAAATTTTTATTAACTCTTAATCTGCATTTATTTATTTATGTTAGAGTGGTTATTTATCACATGCTTATTGGCCATTTGACTGTAATGTTCTTTTGCAAGAGCTAAACAATTAATATTAAGGGACATCTTAGTGAAGGACTGTTTTCAGGGTGTCAACTAGTTTTGTGACCTAGTTTGTAATTGATCCAAGGATACTGATGTGGCTTAGATTACTTGCCCTAAATACCAGCCTTTTGAGAAGCAGAGTGATTAGACAAATTGGGATGGTTTTTATATAGTGAGATCTTTATTCTCTGATAAAGTCCAGATCAACAGAAATGGGACTACTCATGTGTTAGGGTTGACAGTCTTTGAGTGTGAAATATTAGGAAACTTTTTTTTTTTTTTTTTTTTTGGCTAGAAGACCTCTTATATCTTTCTTTGAAAGAGGCAACAGGAACAAGAATAACAGCATAAATTAGATAGGATCAGCTAACAGAGGGAGCTCCTCTGTTTCCATTTCCACATCTCCTGTCTTTCTGCACTACCCCAAATCCAAAGATTCCCTGCTCTCCCCCTCACTCTCTAAGCCAGTGGTTCTCAACCTTCCTAATGCCTAAAATTAATTTCATAACTGTAATTTTGCTACTGTTATGAATTGTAATATAAATATCTGATATGCAGGATGGTCTTAGGCAACCCCTGTGAAAGGGTCGTTCGACTCAGTCGCAACCCACAGGTTGAGAACCACTGCGGCCCAGGCTCAGGGCCTGCTGGGAGTGCCCAGTAATAGCCAATCTCTTTCCTGCCCCAGGGTTTTTGCATTTCCTAGTCCTCCTTCAAGCCTTCTGGCAGGGCTCTGAGCAAGGCTGGCTCTTATCTTTAATCAAGTCTCTTGGAAAGTCATCTTCTCAGAGGTCTCCATAGGTATATTTTATCACAAGATTCTGTTTGTTTCTTTCTTGGTACTTAAAATTACTTAACTTGTAAAAAATTTAAAATGGAATATTAAAAAGTAATTATTTTGCCTGTTTATGTATTTTATATTTTATCCTATTAGAAAAAAAAAGCTCCATGAGAAGTAGGATCTTGATTATTTAGTTTGTATTAAATTTGTGAAGTATCTCTGTTTTGTGCTTAGACAATGGAAACACTTTCAGGCCTCTGTGGGAATCAAATGATGGGAATACACTTCCCTGGGCTCTAGTGGGATGGATTACAAAGTCAAGGCTTCTTTCCATGATGTTATCGAACAGAAGAATATTTTCCATTTTTAAAAACCTACCCTCTCCATGTTAACTCCTGTAATTATAAGCACTATTGAAACTATATTTCAGTTTAAAAGTATATTTGCTGTCAATTTAGCTTGTGTTGCAGTAACACTCTTAACCAGAGCTATAATTATGCTCAGGGAATGAAAAGTTACATCAGTTTATATGACACTTGATTGCTCAGTTCATCATTACCAAATGTCTATAAAAATGAACTTGAAGCTGGAAGAATTTCCACTCACTCTCCTATTTAATTACATTTATGGAGAGAGGCGATTGGTCACATACATTAACCATGGCTTGGGAGTTGCCATTTAACAATATTTGTCAAAAGAATAACACTAGCATGGGAAAGAAATATCCAACACTTTGCTCTCATTAAGTATGAATGTATGCTGTATGTGAGTATCAGTGTATATTACATGTAAAAGATATATTTATTTATTTTTATTTGTTTTTATATGCATACAAATGCATATATTTATACAAAATTAATGTGTGATATATTTATCTTTATACATAGAACAATCTGCTTGATTTATTAAACACAGAAAGCCCAAAGTAGCAACTGTTCATGAATTACATAGTCACCAACTTATAAATACTCCTTTTTCTTTGTTATCTCACAGGTATTTGCCATGTTTAAATGAAATAAACTTTCTATAACTCACAAGAGAAGGAGGTGTGCATCCTTTAAGAAACAATTCTCATTGGCATTTTAATCTATTCTTCCTTGTTTGAATATGTAACCATGGATGAGTCAAAGCTTCATGCTTTTCTTTTTAAATTTCAGATTAAATGGGGGCACAAATGATTAGGTTATAGTGTTTGCCTTGTTAGGTAAGGTCCTTGTTGTAGTTGTGTACCACACCCAGGAGGTGTGTCATGTACCTTTCTTAATCTATTCTTATATCCCTCTTCTCTTGTGAGCCTTAACATCGTCAGATATTAAGGCTATAATAAGATATAATAAACTGTATTTCTCCTCTAAGGTTGGGAAAGTACTTGCTATTTAGAAAAGGTCAAGAAATATCCTTTCCTGAAAAGGATACTTACTGTCTGGTAATTATTCAATCATGACTCATTTGCTTTATGCCTGCCATCTGACGGAGCACTTTAGTTTTTATAATGGCCCTAGTGCTATTGCTGACTAACACCAGAATTGGAGAAAAGAGATGAAAGTGGCCATTGCTTAACATATGTCTTCCCAGACAGACCAAGCAAGTCTTTGGAATTCAAACAAAGGTTTCTATAGTTGGACTCCAAGATCATTTCATACATCAATAATTACTAGACACAACCTACAGACCCTCCCCAAAGTGCCTGTATTAGAATGGATTAGATACAGCCTCCTCTATGTTGGAGTGGAGGAAGGCTGTGGCAATTGACAGGGAGCATTCTTAATAATCCCTTGGCCATACATGCTAGAAGCATGTGAAGGCTTAGGGTAACAAAATAAGTAGAAAAGAACCTTTAAAAGTCACCCCCAAGATAGGCAACCATAGCCAGCAGCTAAATTTGATCAATTCCACCAACAAAGGCAACTGAGGTTGCCCACTACTGTCGGTTAATCAAGATCACCTGCACAAAATTCAGGACTCCCTGAGTCCATAACCTCACTATCTGCCTCTAAGCCTTTTGGGTGAAAAAGCCTGGGGTTCCAAAAAGCTCCCAGGGATCCCATGTTCCTTAAAAGGACTGTTGCAATTTTGAAAAGCACAGAGAGGCAATATGGCCCACTCTTAGCTCAGGGGGAAAAGGTGAGAAGGAAGCCCCTACTGGACAACAGGGAAACTGCTGCTTCTTGCCAAGTACAAAGCACACTCTCCCAAATGTTCAACATCATCTTCGAAATCATTGTTTCTTTTAAACCCACTGTATGCATTTCCACTGAGTACCAAAACACATCCTCATTTTCACATAAGTACTTACTGAACTATCTTCCAAATTGTGAAATAAAACTCATGATATGAAACTAGACTATGAAACTATATCAGAAACTAAACTAGAAATTTCACAGGACTACCAAATCTTGAAAAATGCTTTCCCTTCCTGACACCCTCTCTGTCGCTATTCTAACATGTTGTGTTCCAGGGCATTCTGATAAGATGTGCTGAGTCTCATTCATATTAAATTGACCTTAACATGAATATGGGTGTGAGTGAAATATGTGAGTCTATTGAAAGAGAGAAATAAGCCATAGAAATTCCCCAACATTTCCTCTAATCCATGTGATTCTTTTCTTGCACCTGGTAATGTAATCAAGAAAGTCCTTTTGTTTGTTTACTGAAACATAAATCTGCCAGAAGAACCTAACTCTAAATTACTGTTGCATTTCTGATGGAAAGCTGCCACATAATTTAAATTCCAACAGCTCAACAGCTTCCTATATTTCTTATTTGTAACTTGCCACTTCATAGATGAAGTGCATTGTACTATCATTTTAATAAATAGTTTTTGAGAGTAGGCCATTTTTCTTTGTGTCTAAATTCCATCTGTTTATTTTTTTCTTTCTGTTTACTGACATATCTCAAGATTCAATAAAGGGCTTTGAAAAGCCTTTTTATTTCTAAGGTAGCCATCACATTTCAACAGCCAATAAACAAAATGACCAAATGGAATGATGTCCTCAAACTGCCAAAGACTTGGTGAGTGAGTGACAACTCTGGTTTGTCACTTCATCTGAAGGGAAAGGATATTGCTGATTTCTCTTGTTCAATTATTTAATTGTGAGTAAACATTATTTTTTAGAAAATCAGTTTTCTTGGGTTTTCTCATCAATGAAGTATTCTCCCCATAATAGTAGATAATTACCTAGTATGTTTGGGAAAATGAAGTCCATCTTCATAATAGAAATGGTATTTAGATACAGATTGAGTACAATTGGATTCACCATCCAAGCTATGAAGAAATGGATATCATGCGACTTTTAATCTTGTATGAAAGAAAAAAATTAAACTGTCAATATTACGATGAACTGCCGTGACGAGCATTATGATAGAACTGCACTCTTCAGAGCTGCTTCTAATAATAAGTATGCAAGGAATAGATTTTTCCTGATAATGCATGTAAACAATGCATTTAAACAAAATGTTCTGTTTAAATTCATGACATGCCCAACTAATAAAGGAAGAGAGGATAAGGCCCTTGCTATTTATTTGCATGAAAAAGCTTCAATATAGGATATACTTTAGAGAAATTAGTTTTTAATCTAGGTGACTAGATGAGATTTTGACCCTGAACTATTTATTTTTTTTAGTTAACCTGTGAGAATGTATGCAGAAATAAGACTGTGATGCTTACAAACCAGACAGGCATTGCTTTTTTCATTAATTCCTAAATGTCTCATATAGTCAAGAGAAGCAAAAAATTGGTCCTTTTAAAAGCCCACCTTATGAGAATTTGCTTTTATGAAACATAATCAGCAACAGCAGATAAGAATCTTAGCAGCCATGTATTCTTTTTAAATGTAGACATTCACAAAGCTAGATACATTGATCCAGCAGTGACGGTTCTCCACTGACCTGTATAAAACAGAGATCTATGGTTGTATATGGTTAGGAATATATCTGAGAGGCCTCTTGCTATCATCGTACCTGCTCTTCAGGGTGAATTATGAACTACACAATGGGCACTTGAAAGAAAGCGTTACATCAACTTTTGTGTTTATTTTTCTGTGATAAAACTTAGTGTCATATCCATCAGATTTATGCAAGAAATTGATGTTAAGAGACTTTTTCCCTCATTTGTAAAAACAGTGCTAACATCAACATTATCCAGGTTGTGGATCATGTAATAACAGTAATATACACTTAGGATGCAAAAGAAAATAGGCATGAGACAAAAGGCAAAGGTCTAGCATATGTTTCACCACCAAGTGACACACTAATAATTAAAAGTAGCTGTCATACTCCTCAAGCAGATATGAAATATAAAAGTGATCTGGCATGTTAGTGAAAGGCACCAGGATCCACTTTAGATTTACCTACATCAGAAAAAGAGGAGTCTTCTTTGCTTCTTCCCTTTCCCTTTCCTCTCACTTCCAAGCCATCAACAACTTCTGTCAATTTTTCTTTCCAACATATATCACAAATTTGTCACCTTTTTTAAGGCTTCAGCTTGGCTCAGTCATCTCCAATTGTCTAGTCTCCTAAAAGGTCTTTTTTTAAAAAAAAAAATCTCTCCACCCTTGGCTTCCTCTAATCCGTCTTCCACAAAGCACAAGAATATTCAAATTATGTCGATCTACCTTACAATCTGCAATTTAGATTAAATCTGAACACATTAAACTCATACCCTCTGAAATCTGGCTACTCCTTCTATGCCAAATCTCATTTCCCAGGGAGCCCGCACCATAGCCATACTCTTTGGCTGTTCTCAATTTTTCTCCTAATTCAAGGCCCGCTGTTTCATGTGCCTAGACCACTCTTTATCCTGTTCTTTCCTCATCTCTCAGCTAAAATAGACTCTCTTCTTCATTGAAGTATCTAGAGTAGATACTCAGGAGTTTTCTTTGCTGGATTTAGCAAAATCTGCAATTATTATTCCTGAAGGCAGGAATAATGTCTGTCTGGATTGCAGTCATACTTACTATCTACATGTCCTCCAACAACGGTTGTTAACTCAATATATGAACATATTCCAACACCATTTTCACAGATAGAGACTGCAAAAAAAAAAAATGCAGAGATGAAGATAAATTCCAGGGGGAAAAATTTGCTTTTCCTTAATTTGTTTTCATATTTTGGAAACACAGTTTTATCTATCCTCCTACCATAACAGGAATATGCAATTATATCTAATTTTCACAGTTGCAAGTGAAGGGAATATATACTCTCACATACTACAACCATAAAGCTTGCTCAGAGTGTCTATATTTTCTTATTTATGAGTTAGCAACTGAGCCAGACTTTTCCCTGGAAGTTAGGATAAGCCCTTTTGGAAGCTTTGCTATCTCTTTGGGGCCACTTAAGTAGTAGAGATATTAGAGCTGTTAATGCATCCCCATGTATGCATTTATTGCTAAAGAACATGACTGTTTATATGCACTTGTGTCTATTCACTGTACAAAATAAGTAGAGTGGGTTTGTAAAAAGTGACAAAGTTCTTGGCTGATGTTATTGAAATCTCTTATAAATCAAAGTACAATGGAAGAGATTAAGAAACTATTTTATAAGTCTATATAGGGAAAAAAGATTTCAGACATCTGTATGTTTTAAGCAACAAAATATTTCACAATGTTTTCCTATTTTAAGTACTATTTTCTCATTATTATTGATTACCCAAAGAAAATTCAGAAAGCAAGTAAAAAATCGTTAATGAACAAACTGCTGTTCTACTTATGACATGGACATAATTGCCAAAGGTATAAATTTTACTCCGTGTAATTTAAAACTTAAAAACTTATCAAACATGAATATAATAAAGCACATAATAAAAATTTCATATAAATTTTAAATAAAAATGGTTGATTTTGAAGAAATATATTTAATTCCAATGGTTATGAGTACAGTCTTCCTTGTAATTAGCAATAATAAATGGCAATTTTTGTAAACATAGCTAAAATACACATGATAATATTCATTACCATAAATCAAGACAGGGACTTTCAAATATCATTCATCCAGTAAATAAATCAGTCTAGCCAGTTAAGGTTAGATACTGGGAAGATACTGACCTCACCAAGCAGAAGGGATCATCCCCACTAAACATAAACATTGCCCATTCCACACTGAAGGGATTCTGACCAACCAGATGCAGAATAGTCTGACCAGCTGAGAACAGGGACGCTATTAGGGCCTCTGTGGTTTATACACTGGTGTAATTCCCTGGCTCAGTGGACGAGATTATGCAGGCACATATGTGAGATCCATGAACTTTGAGCCTATGTACAGATCTGTATTTGCATACATTTTACTGTGGCTAATGTGCCATGTAATAACATAGTAATACTGCAAATTTTAGAGCTTTTATAGCAAAAGGGGGAAGGGTATCAACAACTCTATTTTCCTAGAATCAGAAAGATCCTTATAGTTTGTGCCTCCAAAGGGAAGAGGTATGAAAGTCAATCTGTGTCTGGAGAGCAGGCAGGGAAAAAAAAAAACAAAAAACCAACACCACAGATACAAAGATCTAAGGGAGAGAGACAGAATGCCACAGGACTATACAGTCAGGAGAAGCCCTTCTGCAGAGGAGTCACAAAGGCACACTCTTTTATTAAATAAATGTCAGAAGAAAAAAAAAAAACCTCCCTATTTAAAAAGGCTAATCTGCATTTGATGCTGGAGTACATCTGAGGAAGTAGCAAATCCATGTTATGAGGAATTGGCTCCCCAGCACATCCCAGGGTAAGATAGGCAGAGTAGATTCTTAAAGGAGAAGATTAAAACTCCTGGCCAAAGGTTTTAGCATCTGCTAAGAAAAAAGGAAAACTGGACTACTAGAGCCTCATTATAACTATGCACGCGCATACACAAACACACAACACAAGGACATGGAAACACACGCCCCTGTCTTAGTCTGTTCAGGCTACTATAACAAAACATCACAGACTGGGTGCCCCCCAAACAACAGAAACTTATTTCTCATGGTTCTAAGGGCTGGGAAGTCCAAGATAAAGGCACTGACAGATTGTGTCTAGTGAGAGCTTCACATACCTGTAGTACAAATACACACATGCAACAATGCTCATTCACACTTTAGTCATTCCTTACTAAACTGCATATGGCTTTTCTTATTGGAGTGAGGGTTTAAGTATTTCAATTATTTTGCTGCTTTTATAATATAAAAGTCTGCATTCAAGAACCTGTGTAGAAACACTTGGAGATCAATGATAATAAAATAGATGGCCCATAAGTTGGGCCCAGTCCATAGACTCATTTTATCCATCTCACAAACAACATAAAACACTTTGAATTGGGTGCCAACATTCATACCTCAAGAAGTTTTATAGAAAATTCTGTACCTTCATTTTTTTTTTTTTTTTTTTTTTTGATAAATAAAAGAAATGGCAACATTAGACTCACTGTCTGCAGTGCAAGCAACTGGAGCTCAGGGCTGTCAAGACCCCATGGTGTCCAACTCCTTTAGTCTATGGTTTCTTAAATGTTAGTGTGCATGTGTACCACCTGGGGATCTTGTTAAAATGCAGGCCCGAATTCAGTGGGTCCTAGAGGAGGTTGCATTCCTAATAAGCTCCCAAATGCTGCTCTGCTTCCACTTTAAGGATCACACTTTGAGGTTCTAATCAACCACAATTCCACCTTATGTAGAACCACTGGATTTCACCAAGAAAAATACTAAATGGGATGGTGCCTGTGGCTCAAAGGAGTAGGGCACTGGCCCCATATGCCGGAGGTGGTGGGTTCAAACCCAGCCCTGGCCAGAAACTGCAAAAAAAAAAAAAAGGAAAAGGAAAGAAAAGAAAAGAGAAAGAAAGAAAAATGCTAAATGACAAGGTAAATTTGAATTTCAAAAATACTAAATTTTAAAAAATTCTTAGTATTTAAGATATATTTATGTAAAAAATTCTTGTTTCTCTGAAATTCACATTTGATTGGACATCCTATATGTTATCTGAAAACCCTCTCCATGTCACTGGCCCCTGAGGGAATTTGATTTGAGCAGATTCTGAGAGGGTGATCCAGACACATGTGATTGAGGGGCTCTGAGGATAAAGGGAGCCAGGAAATGGTGCAGAACAGGGCAGGGGATGGGAACCAAGCAAGGACATTAGCTCAGCTGGAAGCTAACCTCTGTCAGATCCCCAAGGGAGCTCTAAAGCATAAATCATACCACAGAGTTGGTCCCACTTTTAAGCAAAGGGGTTGGCCTTTTGTTTTCTGTGTTAGACATTGGCTGTGGGCAGCTCCCAGAGCTGGGAATAACCTTGTAGGTGAGAATAACCTTCTTTGCTGAGAATTCTCTGACAAAGAAGGTAAATATCAGCTACTAGTAATAACACCAACAGCAGCTCGGAGATGAGTGAACTCCCTGGAGAAGGAGGTCCTGGCATCAAAACCTCCACTGCAGATGTTCTGGTTATAGGGACCCTCTCATATGCATAATTCATTCATGGCTTTGATATCCCACCAAGGTAGTACTGTTCGTTAAACTCTGGCTTTGAAAGACTTACTATGTCCGGTGTATTGCAAACCACAGACAGCCATGATAATTCCTTACATTGTACATCTCTTAATAATTTACACACGACCTTTATCTATGATTCAATCCAATTAAATCTAGAACGTAGTTACTGAGCACTTAGTATGTGCAAATTACAATAATGCATCACTTGATCTTCTCAATTTCTGACTTACATATTTGTTATTTTCTTTTTTCTGCTTGCTTTGAGTTTAATTTACCCTTATTTTTCTAGTTTCCTAGAATGGGAAAACATTGATGTAAAGCTGTTCATCTTTTCCAATTCCATGAATTAATTAGAAGTATGTTGTTTAGTTTCCAAGCATTTGGATATTTTCCTATCTTTCTATTATTCATTTATGATTTGAGAACATACTTGTATTATTTCAATTATTTTAAATGTATTGAGATTTGTTTTATGGCCCAGATTATAGACAATGTTGGTGTGTGTTCTGTGAGTGCCTG
This sequence comes from Loris lydekkerianus, assembly GCA_963574355.1. Taxonomy (NCBI): domain Eukaryota; kingdom Metazoa; phylum Chordata; class Mammalia; order Primates; family Lorisidae; genus Loris; species Loris lydekkerianus. The sequence continues at coordinate 12,265 of CAUYPK010087608.1, read as the reverse complement.
AACAGAATGTGTATTTTGCTATTGTTGGGTGGACTATTCCACATGTATTAAAGAGATCATGTTGGTTGATGGTACTGATGATGTATCTTTGCTGATTTTCTGTTCTATCAGTTGTTGAGAGAGGTGTGCTGAAGTCTTCAATATAATTATGGATTTAGCTATTTCTTCTTGAAGTTCTATCAGTTTTTGCTTCACATATTTTGTGGCTATGTTGTTTAGTGTGTACACATTTAAGATTCCCATGTTGTCTTATTAGACTAACATTTTTATCATAAATAATGTCCCTGGTCATTTTCTTTGGTTCATAATCACTCCTGGTCCATTCTCCTCCCCCCCCCCCCCACTTTTTTCCTTTCCTTCTTCCTTTCTTTCCTTCTTCCTTCTTTTCTCTCTCTCTCTTTCTGGTTTCCCTCCGTCCCTCCTTTTCTAAAAAATAACAGCTTTACTGGTATATAATTCACACATCATGAAATTCACCCCTTCAGACAGTTCAATTGTGGTCTTTGGTATAATCACAGCAGTTATACAACTGTCATCACTATTTAATTTTAGGGTATTTTCATCACCAGAAAGAAAATCCATTCAGTCACTCCTCATTCCTCCCTCTATCTAGCCCCTAGTAATTACTAACCTACCTTCTGTCTCTAAAAATTTACTTATTCTGGGCATTTCATAAAAATGTAATTACATAATACATGACCTTTTATAACTGACTTCTTTCACTTAGCATGATTTGTTCAAGCTTCACCATTTGTAGCATATATCAGTACTTTACTCCTTTTCATGGCTAAATAATATTCCCTTGTCTGGATATTCCACATCTTAGTTATCTATTCATTAGATGTTGGATATTTGGGTTGTTTGTATGTTTGGCTATTATGAACACATGTACAATATATGTATAAGTTTTTATTTACACATGTTTTCACTTCCATAGAGATGATACCTAGAATAGTCACATGGTAAACTGTATTTATCCTTTTGAGAAGATGCCAAACCATTTTCCAAAGTAGCTTCACCATCTTACAATCTCACCAAGAATATATTAAATTTCTCATTTTCCACATCCTCACCAACACTAGTTTTGTCTTTTGACATCTTAGTGGATGCTAGAAAGTATCTAACTATGTATTTTCTTTACATTTTTTTGAATGACTAATGATGTTGAACATCTGTTAATATGTTTATTGGCCAATGGCATATCGTCTTTGAAAAAAAAAGTTTATTAAATCTTTTACTCATTTTCAAATTAAGTTATTAGTTGAATATAATAGTTGAATATTAGGAGTACTTTATGTATTCTGGATAAAATCTACTACCACATACATGATTTGCAAATATTTGGTTCCATACTATAGATTGTTTTCACTTTCTCACTAATATTTCAAATTCTGATGAAGTCCAATTTATCTATTTTGTTTGTTTGTTTTTGCTTTTATATTTGCATTGGTTTCATACTTAAGAAACTATTGCCTAACTCAAAGTCACAAAGACTTATTTACTCCTATTGTTGTCTTCTAAGAGTTTCATAATTTTAGCTCATACATTTAGAATGACAATCCATTTTGAGCTGATATTATGTATGGTTTCTATGCAAATCTCCTTTACCATCAGCCTATCTATAACATAACTTCAGTGAGTTTCTGATATACCAAATACAGTGATGTCATGTTTTTAATCAACTCTACCACTTTGTTTTTTAATCGGTGTACTTAGATCATTTATATTTAATGTAATTATTGACACATTAGGACAAAAGTATACCATTTTATGTTTTGTTTTATAGGGTTTTTTCTTTCTGTTTTCTCTTCTCCTATATTTATGTGGGTTACTTGAGTAACTTTTAGAATTCTATTCTGATTTATCTATACTTTTTATGTATTTATATTATATATACAGAAATATAGATATAGCTCTTTTAGTGGTTTCTCTAGGGATTACATTATATAAAAATTATCACAGTCTGGGCAGCACCTGAGGCTCGGTGGTAGGGTGCCAGCCCCATACACAGAGGGTGGCAGGTTTGAACCCAGCCCCAGCCAAACTGCAACAAAAAAATAGTTGGGCATTGTGGCAGGCGCCTGTAGTCCCAGCTACTTGGGAGGCTGAGGCAAGAGAATCACCTAAGCCCAAGAGCTGGAGATTACTGTGAGCTGTGACTCCATGGCACTCTACCAAGGGTGACAGAGTGAGACACTGTCTCTAAAAAAAAAAATTATCACAGTCTACTGGTATCATCATTTTACTAGTTTGAATGAAGTACAGAAATCTTAACCACCCTTTACATATAATCTCCCTTCCTCACTTAGAGTATAATTGCTTTAAATATATCTCTTTACTATATACATTGAGATCCACATTAGAAATTATTATAATTTTTGGTTCAGTTGTTAATCACAATTTAGAAAATGCACCAAGAGAAGGAAAGTCTATTATACTTTGTTCTATCTTTTTTTATGATGTACTGAGATTTCTTCTATTATTTCATTTTTATTCAGAGAACTTCCTTGAGCCATTCTTTTACATTAGGTCTACTGGCAAAAAAAAAAAAAAAAAAAAAAAAAAAAAAAAAAAAAATTCTATTAGTTTTCCTTTACATGAGAATATCTTATTTCTTATTCACATTTTTGAAGGATACTTTCATTTGCTATAGGTTTCTCTTGCATGATTGCTATGGCTAAGATGTCCATTGCGATGTTGAATAGCAGTGGAGACAGTGGGCATCCTTACCTCATTCCTGATCTGAGTGGAAATGTTTTCAATTTTACACCATTCAATATGATATTGGTTGTGGGTTTGCTGTAGATGGCCTCTATTAGTTTAAGAAATATTCCTTCTATTCCTATTTTCTTAAGAATTCTGATCATGAAAGGATGCTGGATATTATCAAAGGCTTTTTCTGCATCAATTGAGAGAATCATATGGTCTTTGTTTTTTATTATAGATTTGCATATGTTGAACCAACCCTGTAACCATGGAATAAAACCAACTTGATCATGGTGTATAATTTTTTTGATGTGTTGTTGAATTCTATTTGTTAAGATCTTATTGAATATTTTTGCATCGATATTCATTAATGATATAGGTCTATCATTTTCTTTCATTCTTGGATCATTTCCTGGTTTGGAGATTAGGATGACCCCTTCATAGAATGTGTTGGGAAGTATTCCTTCTTTTTCTATGCTCTGGAAAATGTTGTATAATATAGGTACTAGTTTCTCTTGAAAGGTTTGATATAATTCAGATGTGAAGCCATCTGGTCCTGGACTTTTCTTTTTAGGGAGATTTCATATTGTTGATACTATTTCAGTGGTTGATATAAGTCTATTCAAGTTTTCTAATTCTTTCTGGTTGACACTAGGAAGGTAGTGTACTTCCAGGTATTGGTCCATTTCCTTCAGATTTTCATATTTCTGGGAATAGAGATTTTTGCAGTAATCATTGAGGATTTTTTGAATTTCTGAAGTGTCTGTTGTTATTTCTCCTTTATTGTTTCTGACAGACAATATTAGAGATTTTACTTTTCTGTTTCTGGTTAGGTTGGCCAAAGGTTTATCAATTTTGTTAGCCTTTTCAAAAAAACAACTTTTTGTTTCATTGATCTTCTGAATAATTCTTTTGTTTTCAATTTCATTTAGTTCCGCCCTAATTTTAGTTATTTCTTTTCTTCTGCTGGGTTTGGGGTTGCACTGTTCTTTCTTTTCCAGTTGCTTGAGATGATCCAATCCAAGTTGTTTGTTGGCTTCCTTTCTTAGGACTTCCCTTTGCAGTATCCCACAGGTTTTGATAATTTGTGTCTTCATTGTCATTTTGTTCCAAAAATTTGGTGATTTCCTTCTTAATCTTGTCTTTACCCCAGCTATCATTCAGCCTAAGATTATTTCACTTCTATGACTTTGTTTGAATATGAAGATTCCCGTTGCTGTTGAGTTCAACTTTTATTCCATGGATACAAGAAATAATTTCTACACTTTTAAATTTGCTCAGGTTAGACTTGTGTCCTAGGATATGATCTATTTTGGAGGATGAACCATGGGCTGATGAGAAGAATGTATATTCAGTTTTATTAGGGTGAAATGTTCTGTACAGGTCTGTAAAGTCCATTTGTTCTATGGTCAGGTTTAAGTCTAATATTTCTTTGTTTAGTTTCTTCTTGGAGGATCTATCCAAAACTGTCAAAGGGGTGTTAAAACTTTCAACTATTATAGGGCAGGAAGATATCAAGTTATTCACATACATTAGGGTCTGCTTTATGAATTGAGGGGCATTCTGGTAGGGTGCATAAATGTTTATTATTGAAATCTCTTCATGTTGGGTGTTTCCCTTGACAGATATATAGTGACCTTCCTTATCTTTCTTTCTCTTTGTTGGTTTAAAGCCAATTGTCTCTGCTACTAAAATTGCAACCTTTGCTTTTTTCTGGTTTCCATTTGCCTGTAATATACAAGTCCACCATCACCCTGAGTCTATTTTTATCCTTTAAGGTAAGGTGAGATTCTTGTATACAGCAGACATCCAGTCTGAGTTTATGTATCCAGTCAGCCAGCCTGTGCCTCTTTAGAGAACAATTTAAACCATTCACATTAATTGAGAGAATTGATAAGCCTGGTTGTATTTTGGGTGTCATAATTTTTGGATGTCCAGTGGACATTTTTAATCCTTTCACCACTGTGGAACTTGGGTTTTGTTCAAAAATTTCTAGGTGAGTTTACTTTGGAGGTAGAGCATTATGCTGATCATTGTGGCGGATGGGTCTGAGAATATCCTGAAGAGCTGGCTTAGTTATGGCAAATTTTTTCAACATATCTATGTCATTAAAGTATTTGATTTCTCCATCACAAATGAAACTCAGTTTAGCTGGATAGAGGATCCTGGGCTGGAAGTTGTTTTGTTTTAGGAGACTGAAGGTCGATGACCCTCTTCTTCTGGCTTGAAACTGACTCTCAGTTTTGGCTGAGAGATCTGCAATCATTCTGACATTTCTCCCTTTGTAGGTGATGCTTTTCTTACATCTGGCTGCTTGCAAAATTTTCTCCTTTATCTTAACTTAAGCAAAGTTAACCACATGTGTCTAGGAGATGCTTTATTTGGATTGAGTCTTGCTGGGGTTCTGAAACTGCTATCTGAAGTTCTGTATCTCTTGCAATGTTTGGGAAATTCTCCTCCAAAATCTCTTAGAGTAGAGCATCTGTACCATTAGGACCATCCTCTTCTTTGGGAATTCCTATAAGATGAATGTTTGATCTTTAGGAGTGATCCCACAACTGTCTCGGGGAATGATCAGTTTTTGCTCTCCACTTGTCTGCCTATTTGAGTATTTGGGAATGTTCAAAAGCTTTGTCTTCAGTTTCAGAGATCTTTTCTTCTGCCTGGTCAACTCTATTAGTGAGGGATTTTACTGTGTTTTGGAGCTCCTCAACTAACTTTTTCATTTCCTTGAGCTCTGCTATCTCTTTTCTCATTATGTCCATATCTTTGGTGACTTGGGCTTTGAATTCATTAATTTCTTGAGACAACTTAAGAACTACTCTTTGGAATTCAATTTCTATCTTTTCTTCCATTTTATTTATCTTATTTGCAATCCATATTCTGAATTCGATTTCTGACATTGCTGCCATTTGTTTATACATGGCATCTTCAGTTGTATCTCCTTTGTCATTTCTTGGAGGGGGAGGTTGATCTACTCTGGTTATTCATGTTGCCAGAGTTCTTCTATTGGGTCCACACCATGTTTATTTTCCACTGTTTGGTTATTAGAACTGGTAGGGTGAGATTGAATTGGGGTTCCCAGATAGTAGAGATAGCACCTTACCAAAGCGGTAGGCTTTGTAATTGTGGCTTGTCTCCTACAACCTTACAAAAGCCTATTTCAGAGTTTTAACCAGAGACTCTGAGGACCTACTTGGTGAGATAGCGCAAGCTAGCTCTGTTTGATATCAGCCAACCTCTACACTATCCTAAGAAACCACAGTATTAGGTTTAAATCTCAACTATGAAGAGATACAAACAGCTACAGCACCCAGCACCCACCTTTCAGTTCTTTTCAGCTACATAACTCGAAAGTCAATCTCAGAATGTCCCCAAGTGGACATCCCCAGACACAGGTTCCAACCAAATTGTCTCAGGCAGTGCAAACCCTGCCCAACAGAGAGGGATTCAAGGGTCTCCAAAAGCACAATTGGAGCCAGGAATCCACACTCCCACCCACCAGACTCAGTCCACACTGTTGTTCACTTCTCTGCTCACAGGCCCAGCTAGAGCAAGGAGCCACACCCCCATCCACAAGTCTCAGTCCACATACAACTAGCCTCTGCTTGCCAGACCAATTGGCATCAGGGGAACACACCCCTGCTTGCCAGTCTCACCAGCCCTTCCAGAGACAGTGGGCCACACCCTAGCCCTCAGATCTTGGTTCACATCCAGTAAGCCACTGCTCGAGGGTTCTGTTGAAATCAGGGGATCACACCCTTGCTCTCAGGTCACAGTTCATGCCTATCAAGCCTCTGTTTGCAGGCCCTACAGCAGCTGGGGACAAGCCCTGTCTGCTGAACTCAGTCCACACGGGGCAACCACTCTCCCATTGTGGGTGCTATCAGAGCTAGGGATTCTGTACCCCATCCCATAAGACACAGCCCAAACTGAGGGTCAATAATACCACTGGCCGGGCATAGTCATAACCAGGGGACTGCTCCTCCTCCCGCCAAGTGTCCCTTTCTTCCCACACCCTCTTTCTTCCACTTTAGTCACAGATTCCATCCTGATGGTTGGCGGTCCACATAATGCCCATTTCTCTCAGGACAAGACCAAACATGCTTTGCTTTGCAGGTGGCAGAAGTTCAGACCACCATGGAGGAGGAAAGGTGGACTGGGAGTTTGGACTTGTTGGAGAAAATATCTGTTCAACTTTATGCCTGGTGGGGTGGTGTCTAGGTTCATAAGTAGGATCTCCCTGGAGTTTAGCAGCTCTCTCAAGCAAGGTAAAATGAGAGGTCTTTTGTTCTCTGCTTGTTCGCAGACCATCCTGCGGCAGGCCCCCTGCTTAGGGGAAGAGTCTCCCGTCCTCTAGTTGATAGTCTTCGTACCTGTAATTTGGTTTCTTGAATGCTTTTCCTTGGAGTTACAGCTTGCTGAACTTCTTTCTTGACTCAGCTCCCCATCTTTGGCTTCATAGAATCTGATTCCATCAAGTTTTTCTTCCTCTGCTCAGGAGCCTCTGCTGAGGGTTGCTACTAGTCTGCTATCTTCGAAGAATTCCTCATTTAATATTTTATTTCTATTATAAAGTTGCCATTTGTATCTTTTTTTTCTTTGCTGAGACTTCCCATTTTTCATGTTTTAAGTGCATTCTCAATGAAGCATTTTTGTGATGGCTGCTTTAAAATCTTTGTCAGGTAATTTTCACATCTTTATCCACTCAATATCAGTGTCTACTGTCTTTTCCCATTGAAGTTGGGATTTTTCAGGTTCTTGGTATGATGAGTATTTATTTTTATTAAAACCTTGACACTTTGGATATTACATTCTGAAATCAAGATCTCACTTAATCTCTTCTTTTTGCCAGACTTCCTAGATACAGCTAGATATAACTCTAGCAGGGAATGAGGATGTCACCTAATTACTGCCAAGGTAGGGGTAGAAATTTCCCTAACTATTCCTAACTATTCCTAACGGTTCCTAACTATTTTTCTGTTGAAACCAGAAACCAGGTGGCAAGGGACTCCTCAGCAATTCAGTGGAGAAAATAAGGGAAATAAGTGAGGATAGAGATACTTTTTATTTGTGGTATATGGCTTAAGTAGAGCAGTTATTTACTAAAAGTAATTGGAAGAGGGGGACCAAGATGGCAGACTAGACTTGCTTTTCTCAAAGAAAGGATGGAAACTTGCAGCTAGTTCAACTACAGATCTCAGACACAGCATTTTGAATCATCAGAGAAGTGACTGGAGACACCCAAAGTGAAAGAGGGAGAGGTGGGGTTATCTGCTTAGCAACATCGGAAGGTATCTGGGGAATACACCCACACATGGGGAAGGATCAGGAGAAAGATTCCTGGAGCTCCATGTTTCTCCAACAGACCCTGTAACCCAAGCTGCAAAGGGAGGTCTTCCATTACAGAAGGCCTTCAACTGATGAGGGAGCTGCTTGGAGACTGTGTAGCAGCACTATACCACTGAGCAGGCATGGCAGGGGGTTGCTGATTTCTTATCCTGGGTTACTACAGTAGACACCATTCTGTGCTCTCAGCCCCAGAGCTGTTGGTCTACAAAGGAGTCAGCTCTACTGTAGCCACCCCACCATGACCTTGTCAGGGCAGATACTCTCAGGTGCACTGTAACTGGGTGCCATGCACCATCCCCACTGGCCTGCTCCAAGGGATACAAGCAAAGAAGGCACCCACAGGCCCTCAGCATATGCTGCTGACATCTGAGCACCTTCATAGCACTGTTACTGTCCCTTGAGTAGCACTGCAAAAACTGCCATAATCAGCTTGGATGGAGAGATAGCCCCAGCCACCATGACTTGCTGGCAGGGTGCTACTCATCTCCCCAGCCCTGCCGTCTACAGGCTGCCTAGGTGCTGTAGCCCAACAAGCCTGCCTGCCACTAGCTGCAATCTCATGACCTGTCCAGGTGCCAGCCTCGGGTCCCATGACTCACTCAGCTGCCATGGCCAAACAAAAAGTTGGTTCTCTGAAAAGATAAACAAAATCAGTAGATCACTAGCAAGATTAACAAAAAAGAGAAATGGAAGCACTCAAATAACCTCAACCAGAAATGAAAAAGAAAACATCAGAACTGATCCCATTGAAATACAAAATATCCATGAATGCTATAAAAACCTCTGTGCACACAAACTAGAAAACCTACAGGAAACGAATAAATTCTTGTAAACACACAACGTCCTAAGCTTGAACCAGAAAAAAATAGAAATCATGAATATAGCAGTAACAAGCAATGAGATTGAACCAGTGATAAGAACACTCCCATCCAAAAAAAAAAAGGTCTCAGACAAGATGGATTCACAGCTGAATTCTATTAGACCTGCAAAAAAGAACTGTACTCATGCTACAGAAATTACTCCATAACATTGAGAAGGAGGGAATTCTCCCCAATTCATTCTATGAAGCCAATATCACCTTGATACCAAAGCCAGGAAGGGACAAAACAACAACAACAGTACAGACCAATATCACTTATGAACATAGAGGCAAAAATCATCAACAAATGCCAGCATTCTGAATTCAATGGCATATCAAAAAGATAATTAACTACTATCAAGTGGGTTTCATTCCCAAGGATGCAAGGATGTTTCAACATATGCAAATCAATAAACGTGATTCACCACATAAACAGAAGCAAAAAGCAATGATCATCTCAAGAGATGCAGCAAAAGCTTTCAATAAAACTGACCACCCTTTTATGATTAGAAACCCTCAACAGACAAGACATAAAGGGAATACAATGTAAAATTATAAAAGCTATCCACGACACGACAAACATAACCAACATCATACTGAATAGTGAAAAGTTGAATACTTTCCCTCTAAAAACTAGAATAAGACAAGGGTGCCCACTATCACCACTTCTATTCAGCACAGTACTGGAAGTCCTAGCCAGAGAAGTCAGTCAAGAGAAACAAATTATGGGCATGCAGTTGGGAAAGAGGAAAACAAATTATCCCTGTCTGCCAATGATATGATCTTGAATCTAGAAAACCCTAAAGACTCCACCAAAAGTCTTCTAAAATTGATAGGTAAATTCAGCAAAATCTCAGATCACAAAATCAATGTACACAAATCTGTATCCTGATAGCAGTCAAGATGAGTGTCAAATTAAGGACTCAATACCACTACAATAGCTACAAAGCAAATAAAATACCTAGGAATATACTTAACCAAGGAGGTGAATGATTTTTAAAAGGAGAACTATAAAACACTGGTGAAAAAATTTGTAGATGGTATTAAAATTGGGAAAACATCCCATGTCCACGGATTGGTAGAACTGATATCCTTAAAATGTCATATGCCCACAGTGCTCTACAGATTTAATGCAATTCCCATCAAAATACCAACATCTTATTTCACAGACCTGGAAAAAATAAACCTAAGCTTCATTTGATACCAAAAAAGAGCCCGAATAGCCACATCAGTCTTAAATAAAAAGAAAAAAATCTGGAAGCATCACATTACTTGAGTTCAAGTTATACTACTAGGCTATAGTAACGAGAACACCATGGTACTGGATAAAAGTAGAGGCACAGACCAATGGAACATAATAGGAAACTCAGAAATAAAACAAAATAGTTACCACCAGTTGATCTTGGACAAAGCAGACAAGAACATGCACTGAGGAAAACACACCCTATTCAATAAATGTTGCTGGGAATATTACATAGCTACATGCTGAAGAATGAAGCAGGACCCCTGCCCTCTCACCATATACAAAAATTAATTCAAGATAGGTTAAAGACCTAAATGCAAGAATGAAACTATAAAACTTTTGGAAGAGCCTGGCTGTGGTGGCTCATACCTATAATCCCAGCACTTTAGGAGGCAGAGGTGGGTAGATACCCTGAGCTCAGGAGTTCAGGACCAGCCTGAGCAAGAGTGAGACCCTGTCTGTACTAAAAATAGAAAAACTAGCCAGGCGTTGTGCCAGGCACCTATAGTCCCAGCTACTTGGGAGGCTACAGCAAGAGGATTACTTCAGCCCAGGATTTTGAGGTTGCTATGAGGTAGGCTGATGCCACAGCATCTACCCAGGCTGATAGAGTGAGGCTCTGTCACAAAATAAAACAAAACAAAATTAAAAGAAAATTTTCTGGAAGAAAATGTAGGAAAAACTCTTCTAAACATAGGCCTAGGAAAAGAATTTATGACTAAGACACAAAGGGCAAATACAGCAACAACAAAAATAAATAAATGAAACTTACTTAAATGAAAAAGCTCTGCACAACAGAGCTAATAATAGAGTAAAAGTATGCAAACTACATGAACAGAATTGTTTCAAAGGAAAATAGACAAATGGCCAACATACATAGAGAAAAACGTTCAACATCACTAATCACGAGAGAAACACAAATTAAACACTAGGGATGCAGAGAAAAAAGGAACACTTACACACTGTTGGTGGAACTGTAAACTAGTACAATCTCTATGGGGAAAAGTATGGAGATTTCTCAAAGAACTAAAAGTGTATCTACAGTTAATCCCACAATTCCAGTACAGGATATCAAACCAAAGGCAAAGAAATTATTTTATCAGAAAGACACCAGCACTTGAATGTTTATTATAGCACAATGCACAATCGCAAAGATGTGAAATCATCATACATGTCCATCAATTCATGGGTGGATGAAGAAAATATAATATATACATATACATGTGTGTATGTGTGTATATATACATACACATATATAGAATATGTTTTCCATGTGTAAAATATATGTTTTATATAGAGAATAGATATAAATACATGTGTGTATATGTGTATACGTGTATGTAGGAATATATATGAATGATGTTGTCTTACTCTATATATATGGAAAGAGTGAGACAACATCACAGAATACTGCTCAGACATAAAAACAAATGAAATAATGTCTTTTGCAGCAAATTAGATAGAACTGGAGTCTATTATCCTAAGTGAAGTATCTCAAGAGTGAATAATAAATGCCATATTAGTAGAGCTAAAGGATGGGTACACACAGAAACAAAAAGATACAAATGCCTTTGGAAAGTAAGAAGTGGGGAGGATGGAAGGGGAATGGTGGTTAAAAACTTACTGATTGGGCACAATGAACACTATTCTGGTGACAGGCACACTGAAAGCCCTGACTTCAGCATTATACAGTGCATCTACATAACAAAACATTTGTACCCCTTTAGTATTTAAAATAAACAAACAAAAGCAATGTTGTGGATTTTCTTTTTAAATCTTGCATGACTTCCCCTTTGGCAAGAGAGAGCAGACTTTTTGTTTGGGCATGTTTTTTTGTTGTTGTTTTTTATTGTTAAATCATAGCTGTATACATTAGTGCAATCACCTGTACCCATTCTAACATGCACCATAGATGTGGCCCCACCCATTACCCTCTCTCCACCAAAACCTCCCCCCCCTTCCCTTTCCTTGGCCCTTTCCCCATAGTCTTGTGCTATAGTTGGGTTATAGCCTTCATGTTAAAGCTATAATTTAGCTTCATAGTAGGGCTGAGTACATTGGATACTTTTTCTTCCATTCCTGAGATACTTTGCTAAGAAGAATAT